>JAYDZE010344261.1:0-36710 GCA_034509125.1 Monilaria moniliformis
TCACATGTTTCGAAGGGATTCGAACATTTACCATGGTGCATTTTCCTTGAGTGTAGTACAAGCACATGGGCTTCCAGCTCGAATTTCTGCCCATTCTGGGAATTTCTGATTGGGTGAAAGTAGACGGTGCGGATTCTTCGATGGAGGCATAGCACCGAATGAATGAATGCTTGAATTTGGGTTGATTAATGGAAGTGGTCCAAGTGGAGAATGAGGAGAAGTGGAAGAAGGGCGGCGGATGAGGAGAGAAAAGAGGGGCTCGGCGAAGCAGGGGAAGGCACCAAGTGGCCATGGCGTGAGCTAAAATTGGAGGGCTCGAAAAAAGTTGACATACATGACGGTTTCACTTTTACAAGCACTAGCAGTAGCACTAGTATATCCATCTCGTGTATGCACCATGATTATAAAAAATATATAAAGATGATAAAATATACTACATCGGTCCACCAAAAATAGCTTTATTGGTGGACACTACGAGTTTTAATGTACAATTAGTAAAGTAAGAGAGATAGGATTCATAGGAAGAAAAAGTTATTGAAGAGATAAAAAATAGTTGATAAAATAGGAGAGAGGTAGAAAAAGTGGTTTGAGAGATCAAAAGTGGTGGGTTCTAGTGGTATAAATTGTAAATAGATTGATATTTAGGGAAATTGTATTGTAATTTTTTTTTCATAAATAGAACGAGACTATTTTTGGTGGACGGTCCAAAATAGAAAAATATGACTATTTTTTTTGGACGGAGGGAGTATATATATAAAGATGTACAATTTGCTTTATCAACTTACTTCCTATTCTTTGTAGAGTTGGGTAAATAACTTTCGTCTAAATGACGGGTAATATTTCATTAGACTGGGGTATTTATCAAACTTTATGAACGATGTGAAGTAAATTGCATAAAATTAATATTAAAGAATTATTTTGCTAGATATTTTTGACTTTATATATAAAAGTTATTATGTGTATTTATATCAATCAATATATATTTTGAAATTATATAACTTCCAAAATAAAAAAGTTATACAATTTTCTCAATAGAGCATTTGAATTAAACATGTTCAAAATATAGAGATATTAAATGGAGATTTTAGATAAATAAGAATGAAAAAATATGAAAATGTCATGTAAGATAAATGATTGAATTATATTTTAATTTTATTTCTGATCTTTTTATATAGACTTTTTTGTCAGTGATGACCACTAAAAATTTGATGGGGGATTCAAAATTTTATAAAAATATGAATTAAAAATGCACAAATGAGAATTTGAAGATAAATATGAATAGAGAATATAAGAGATACCACATAAGATCCCGAATTAAGACAGAGCACTCAAATCATTGATGGAATTATATATGTATATGATATAGTGATACAATGACTTGTACATAAATGATCTTGAATAAATGCACAAATTAATCTTAATACAATAACTTATTCATGAATTATTAGAAATAGGTGTATGTAATTTTAATTAATTTATATTTTCTTAGGAAAAGGTATTGTGGAGTTTGGCCATCAAACCTCAACTACGCTTTTGTTTAGTTTTGACAGTACCCTTAGACCTCACCGTTAACACCGTAAGTTTTCACAGTCTGAATATTTCCAAATAAACGATATATAACATATAATTAAGATGGCATAAACTAAGAATTTAGAAAAAAGAAAGAAGAAATATTAAGTAGTAAAAACACCAATAACGTTTATAGCAAAAAATAAATAGTTACTTGACGTTATATTTTGTGCAGCTTGCTTCCTGTCGTACATAAAATTAGACAAATAATTCCTCCGCCCCAAGCCGATAAATGGATTATTGTGTTTGATAAAAATTCATGGGGTTTAGTAGCCCATCAGACTTATATAGTGGTTCCAGTTATCTCTTAATTACATTGACGTATGATGTTTGTTTGTTTCATTTGCCGACACTCTTCCTCAAACTTTTCAAGGTGCACCTTGAAGGGATTTGACATTTTTTTATTGGGTTGGGCCAGCCCTCCATCAAACTAGACCAAATTTGAAGCTCAGATGTACTACTAGGTCAATTATTTTTCTGTTTCGACTGAGATATACTGTTGGGTTAATTAAAGTTTCAGCCCACTGTCGGTGACCCGCTCTAATACCATGATAGAAATACATAGAATTCCATCTTAAACCAATTAGTTATAAGTGGAGTAGTTCATAAAACTTATATAGTGATTTCAATTCACTCTTTGCACTGATACATGACATTTGTTTGTTTCATTTGACAATAATGTTAACTTTGGGGAGTGAATGACATGCACTAGTTAATTTACTTTCTATATAGTTTAAGTTTTGATATTTGTTTCCGTTTACTTTGAGTTATAAAAAAGATATTGGATAAAAACAACATATATTTTGAAGGATTGATTCAATTTGAATTTATAATTTTAAACTTGTTAGACCATCTTATATGTCAAATACTGAATCTTATATTTCATCAATATATCTCATCATCTTTTAAAGTAAGACACCTTCAACCATTATTCAAGTTGGCTCCAAGTCCCAAAAGAATTTGCCTCCTTCACATAAGCGAATACCATAGTGGATCACCAAACTTTTACATGATGAATATTCCACGAATTCTTGTAAGAGATTGAAATCGTACTCTCAAAAATTCCTATCTAGCTCGCCACATATATATTCCCAATCCTCTAGCAGAACCGAAAGAACAAACAAACAAACCAAACGTGACCCAAATTAAATTAATAAGATCATGTGTATTATATATAATAAACATTATCGCATTTTATTCGACCGATGATCTACACCAAAAAAAAAAAAGAAAAAAAAAAAGTTAGTTTATACGCAATAATCTCTCTCATTCACAACTTCCGAAACCGGACATGTTGGCCCCTTTGCCATCAAACAAGCATAGAGCTCTTCCACATTCGGCCAATTGGCCGAGCACCCGACGTCCTCATTAAGGCTCGAGCTGCCGCCCCCCTCGTCGCAGCAGCTCGACAGTGACGAGACGGGGGGTCCTCCCCCGCCGCCGCCCCCGTGAGCTTGAGCCTGTCTGAATCCGAACAGCATGTCCTGAGCTCGCTTCAGCTCGACGCGGAGCATTTCGACTTCTTTCTCGAGCTCCCTTTTCTCCGCTACCGCGGCGTCGAGCCGTACCTGGATGGCGCCGTGGTCCAGCTCGATGCTCTGGTTCTTCCACCGGGCGCGCTTGTTCTGGTACCAGATGGCAATCTGCCTCGGCGGGACGCCGAGGTCCCGCGCCAGCTGGAACTTGCGCTCTGGTTCGAGCTTCTTGCCGGCGTCGAAGCTGGCTTCCAGCAACCGCACTTGGTCCTGGCTGAGCCTTTTCTTGAGGATTTTGGGTGAGTTTGCTGTTTTTGGGGTTTGAGGGTTCATTTTTTTTTCTTTTTTCTTGTTAATTTCGGTTTTAATTTTTTTATTGTTTAGGAAATAATGCTGAATATGGAAATTGGAGTGTGTGTGTGTGTGTGTATATATAGGGTGCAAGGAATATCAATAGTGGCTTAATTTGGGAAGGCAAGTACTAATTAATGAGTAATTAAGTGGGGTTTGAAAAAATAGAGATTTTAGTTTTATTTATTGATGAGAAATGTTAATTGATATAGAGAGATATAGGTGGTGGTGGCTGACTTTTCATGCATGAGGGAACTGTTTTCACGTGGGTTTGGTCCTACATGGAAAGTCTAGAAATAGTCTATCTTTTTTCTTTATTATTCTATTCTTGTTTTTGGGGTCGTGGGCACGAATGGATAGGCATGGGGTCGGCCGACCCTACTATCGGCGGCCCACGTGTACTGTTTTTTATATTAGATTCGGTCGTTGTGGACCCCACGTGTAGAAGCTCTGTTTCGCGTAATCTCACCTTCGTTTATCTCTGTGACAATGACTATTATATTTATTGTTAATTTCTTAATGCGCTCAACTTCACGAATTCCATTTTCTGGATCCGTTCATGGTTGTGGGGTTGGGGTGGGGATTGGGATATATATATTCTAATTATTAAAATAGTTTATCTATTTGGGGATTAAGTTGAATAATTGGCTTATAATAACAGCACACATTGAGTTCCAAGTTTGGAGCATGAACTTGGGTTAGCTTTTGCATTGCTCCAAATGGATTTCAATAAATAAGATGGATATGTATAGTATATATGTATATCTTGGTTTTTTTATTTATGTTTTCTACTTAGTTTGCTTTTGTTAATAGTATAAAATAGATCGAGTTGGGATTATATAACTGTAGTAACAAGATTAGGTCCATTTAATTTATGAAAGACTATGCATGTTAAGAGAGAATTGAATGACATAAACTGTTTAAAAAGTTTGTGCTACTGTTTTTAAGATGAAGTTAATGTATGCTACAGTCAGTGGTGGATGTAGGGGGGTCGGGAGAGGGTGGCCGATCCCTCTGACGGCTAATTTTTCCTTAGGCTCGCCGTAAAACCGTCATGGTCGCCCCTCCATTCGGATGACCAGATCAGTAGAAGAGAAACTGAGAAAGAGAAGTGTGACTGTGCGAGAGTGAGAGATAGAGGGAGATGAACGTATTGCAGGAAGAAACTGCATATTGAAAATTATATTTAAGTTTTTATCATTTTATTTCGCCCCCTCCATTTTTTAGTTCTAGATCCGCCACTGACAGTTGATGTGTAATTGAATGTGCAGCAAATAATTTCTGTGCAAATATGTCTAGAATATTTCTAACCTTTTATATAAAATAAGAATTATTTTCAAGCATTAGATTATGAAAATTTACAGTAAATGTTTATGTTCCAATCCAAGGAATTATGAAATCATCGTGTAATATCTAATCAAAATACCTTAGTTTACTTCAATATATTGATGATTATGATTTGTATCTCATTTTTGGATGAAGGTTAGTTTCTAGTTTGTTTCAATATGAGGTATACTTGGGTGTGCGATGGTCGGAATCGTCTCAGGCTATAGTCCAACCTGATCCTAAACGCTACCTGATCAGATCCAATTATTTTTATAATATACGAATTGTCACCTTATTCATTAATACTGTCACTTTTATTAAGAATAACTATCAGTTTTCCAATTGTCATTTTTATTTGGAACACCTTTATTTAAATAACTATTAGTTTTATTCATACTGACAATCACTTATATTCTAAACAATAGTCACTTGCACAATTATCACCTTTAATAATAAGAACTACTACTTTCAAATTGTCACTTTTATTTCTAATATAGTAAAACTTCTATAAAAGAATACTCTATTTAGGAATAAAAATTCATGGTCCTAATTTGAGACGAATTATAAATAGGAATAAACTCTAAAATTGTCATGATTCATATTTTTTTCAAGTTCCGTCTTAAGAAAATACATCACCATTTAAATATAAATATATATTTATATCTCGTTACAGTTGATTTAAGTTAATTTACACATAATTTACAGTCTTAAGAAAATACATCACCATTTTAAATGATTGACTTAAATATTTCAATTTGATCATATATATGCATGTACACTATTATTTTTTTGAAAAATCCCCTAAGTACATGTATTTAATAATTTTAACCTTTATATATTTTACATGCATTTTAAAATTAAAAAAAAATATTTTTAATTTTTCAAATCGACTTTAGTTTATAAGGAGAGATTTAGAATTTAAAGCTATTTTCTAAAGTTAAATAAATAATAATAATAATTACGGTCCCATATCCCTAGCTATATTTAATTATGTTTACTTATATCATTGTTATTTTTCATATTATCAAACATATCAAACGAGATATATAATTTTCGACTGTCACATTTTCAGCTGCAATAATTGTTTTGATAATTGATATATATGAATTATTTTTAGCATTTAGATTGTTATATTTAGGTATTATAATTATTTCAAATAAGCATGGAATACAATGGTTGTGTATTTTAAACCAGTCCAATTTTGCATCATAATATATAATTTTGAGTTAGGTTGTTTCTAAATTTGTTTAAGACTTTTAAAATTTGTCACACAATATATTAATTATTTTAATAAAAAAAATCAGCATTATTTGAGAAATTTGCACCAGAACATAACCCTAGCTACATACATATATTAAACAACATTGACTCATAAATAGGTAATATTTGACATTTCTAAAACCAAAAATGAAATTCACCAAATAATCGAGGCACGTGTATCCTTACGCCACTTTTGCATTATACTCCCATTAATTACTTGATCTTGATGTGAAACTAAGTAGCTAAAACGTATTTGATGCTAGGGATCCAGGATGCAAGGGGGCGGGAGGGGGCGGCCGACCCCATCAACGGGCAATTTCTTCTTACTCTCGCCGGAAAACCGCCATGGTCGCCCCCTTCTTTAGCCGCCGGTCCGCCCCGAAGAAGAAGATGACTGAAAATTTTAGTTTAACATAGCTAATTGCGCCCCCTCTGTTTTTCAGTTTTGGATCCGCCACTTCATCCAGCGAAGTCGTATGTTGGCCGAATTCAAATGTGCGTTGAATTCGGAATCGCTATTATAACATGTTTTCGATAAGTAAAACGGTGAGACGAGCAAAACTCATTGTTATGGCTTAGAAATTAATGCTCGGTATTGTGCAGATATTAGCTACATGAAAGTGTGCCTTCTTTCATAACGATTGATTTATACATTAGTAAATAATTGAATTCCTAATCTTAATTATTCTTTGGGAAATTAACAATGAATTACAATGATAAAGCATATTAATTAGAGGAATTAAAATTTCCACTTAATTAGAGAATAAAAGCTATTTATTTCTCTTTTCTCCTTTTCTTCTTGCATAGTACACTTCATAATATAAATACTATATATTAATTTAAGATGTACTCTATTTTCCTTATGCTATTTTCTTGAAAATCAAAAGTCGTACGGATTGTGAATGGTCAAGCCAATTGGTATAGCAGTCACTATTCAGATTCAAGACTTGAAGGTTTGACGCCACCGCCACCGCCACCGCCGCCGGCAAGTTGACATCAAATTGCACAACGTTTTCGACGAATTAGTCTACAGCTGTGTGCTAAATAGACATGTAAATTTGGAATTGCATTTATTTGATGTGTGTGACAGCCAAGTAATTATATTTAAGAATATTAAATTATTATAAACTAATTGTATATTATAAGTCTATATCTTTTTGTAAACGTGAATGAAGTATAATATGTAGGGTTATTTTTAGATTGTAGCCTGAACATTGATCTCATGGTGATTTTTTGGTTCTGAATATAAAAATATTATAAATATAGCATATACTTATCTCTACTGTTTATTTAATAGTCCAAGTCAAGATTTCGAACTTAAACTATTGTAATTTTAAGAGACATGCATCAAAACCAGTGATATGTCTACAAACAACTTGAAATACGTTTTTAAATGTTGAAGATCAATGATTTTTTTTTAAAAATTGCCCGAAAATTGTGACTTAGGCTATTAAATGAATAATGAGATAATCACATACTATATTTATAATATTTTTTATGTTCATACTAAAAAATTACCATAATAAAATTAAAATTTGGACTATAATTTAAAAATGACCCTACATGTATTATAACTTTACCACAATATATTTGATTTGATATTTTTTAATGGGGAACAATTATTGCATTTGGTGTTATTCATTAGTTGATTTCTAACTTTTAGTTTTTTTGAGTGGATTGATTACTTTATTTTTATTCTACTTTTGAGTTGATATTTGGATTGAATCACAATAAAAAAGAATATACAATAAATCTCAAATAAACTACTCCCTTCCTATACAAAAAAATACAAGATCATGGACAACACGAGTTTTAATAAAACGATGGCAGTATTATAAGTGAAGTAAGGGTAGTAAGGGTCTCACTTTAAATATATAATGAGCCGTATAGATCCTACTACTATAAATGGAAATACTAAAGTTTTCGTGGGCAAATTGAAAAAGAAATTATGACAGATTTTTCGTTGACAAAAAAATATGTATATAAAGAATATCATTAAATTAGGTAAATATCAACAACATCATATATAGGTGGATAGACAGAGTATTCCCCACATAATACGTAAGACTTGATGTTCTAAAACTTAGTTCATGTATCAATACAACAAGCAACCATGACTGCACTTTGAATTAAAATTTGGCATCTGGGAAAATATCTGTGAGGTGGTCCTAATCTAGGGTTTCCTACCTGAGTCCTGACGTTTGGATAACTTCGGCTTGGTCCATGGCTCCCACATTTTGGGCCAAATGGAATTCTTTTATTATTGGAAATTTTGTGAAATACATATTTGTGCTAAATGCAATGTACCACAAAGAACCCATTAAATGCCACATTTTTACGATGTTGCGATTATAACATGTGTAATTGTTCGGAATGGCCTAGTGGTAGAATGAGTAATTTTGAGACAAAAGGTCGCAAGTTTAAATTTCATCAATATTTTTCAGGTCCAGTTTGTCACATTTGATTTTTTAAGTATGACTTACATTTTCTTTGATAAATTAGAGGTCAATGATGTATTCTACAAATATTTTGAATTTTGTAAACCACCTTATAGATAGAATATGCAATACAAATTTTAATTATACCATTTATTAATTTATTATTAAATCAAACTATTTTTATTTCATCATCTTACCGTAAACTAATTAATTAAATTACCACAGTTATATTTGTCTATCATAATTTATTTTTTTAGCAGATAATTTAGTATGTGTAACTAAACATAATATTAATATCTTATATAATAGTAGATATTTTAATCAAACATATCACACTTTATATCTCATACTGCGTACCAAACGAAACCTAAAAAATATAGAAATGTGCCTAGGATAATTCAGTAGGCCAAATAGCCGGCATTATGCTCAATATAAATATTTCAACGATCTTGTCTCGAAAGAAACATGAACCATACCCAACAAAGAGCTCTGTTATCGAACCTTATAAATCAGTGGCGAATCCAGGGGGCGGGAGTTCAGCCACCGACCCCCAACTCCGACTGCTAACTTTCCCTTAGCATCACCGAAAAACCAATATGGTCGCCGCTCCCCTTATAGCCAAACATTTACTTCTTTGGAAGAAAAAAAATTAAGCTTGAAGAAATATTATGTGTTGTGATCCGCTACTGTTGTGGCTTGGAAACTGAAGAAAATGTCGTGCAAATATGAAGTCAGTGAAAGAGACTTTTTAATATATTGCTCTTGGATTCCGTCCCTTTCATTTTTTGGTTTTGGATCCACCCCTTCCATTTTTTGATTCTGGATTCGTCACTATTGCAAATCATACATAAGTGAATCTTTCATATTCTTTTATGAAATTAAAGATGTTTCACTTTATTTTTTAATTTGTTCTATTAAAAATGTCATAATTTTATATTTGGAAAAGGAAATATTCTAAACAACTTTTTCTCTATTATCATTAATTACATTCAACAATTTTTTTTAATTTATCTCTTATCATTAATGTATTCAATATTTTTTCTCTTTATTTAAATATCTTAAATTAAAGTTCCTAAAATTTCGTGTCATCTGAAAAATGTGACATCTTTATCGAGACATACAGTTGTAAAAAGAATAGAGATGTTATATTGAACAAACAATCAAGTGATAAATACCATGAATGTGAGACAGATGATCTTATATATAAATCCACCACTAACCCTAACACATTATTTCCACTTTCAAGTTGCCGATTCTCCCTCAGCCCCAAACCCAACCCAGCCTCTACACCGCCGCCAACCCCCTCTCCTACTAGGGCTGACGCCAGATTTACATTTCAGGTGCAATGGTGGCCAAAGTCGTTAGTTTGGAGAAGGTGGAAGAAGAAGCAACGGTTTCAGAGGCCCAGAGGCGTTCCACTACTGCTGCCTTTGCTTTCAAGAGAACCAAAAAGAGTTATCTTCAGCAGTTCCGAAGACAGAGCAACGTGAATCACAGTGTTGATCCACAACTAAATCAAGAGGAAAATCATCAAGCGTCTGGAAATGAAGAGGGAAATCACCAAGACATTGTCAGGCAACCAACTAAAGATGGCAAGATTGACTTAACTGTAAGTGGACGTGAAGAGAGGGTGAGGATTCTTGAACATTTGGTTAGGTCCTTAGAAGCAGGAAAATTAGTGTGCTCCCCTCTTAAAGAAAATGGAAGAATAGCTTTGTAGCAAATAAATAAAAGATATTTCTTTTAAATATTTATATACCTTTTTTAGCCACCGATGAAAACACAATATTGTTAGAGGTTATATTTTTTTAAATATTTTATGATTTCATTGAAGTTTTACATAATAATTTACATTATTGGATAAATTTAAATAGTAAGTATAAAAAAAAAATTGGTACGATCCCTCTTCACTTAAGATGTGTCCCCCTATGGAGAAAGCGATGAACTAATTGGTTTTGTGGGTCCATCAAGAAAATCTTTTGTTCAGACAGCAGAAAAATGATGAACAATTTTTATGAAAACATAATTAAATTTACACAAAATGGAGAAGAATCTTAGTATTGGCTACCTCTCCAGCCCACTCTGAACACTTGTCTGAATTTTTTTGTTTTGAGACATCGGTTTACATGGATCTCCCTCATCACGTACCTGGCTACAAAACTGAGGTAGCCTCGATTGAGAGGAAAATATGCTGAATAACTGAAAATGAAATGTGGTCAATCAAAATTTGATGCTCTTTCATTGATGTCATATATTTTCTTTACAAACAATTAGCACTTTCTATATCTTAATTATCATTGGATAACACATATTAAGTTACAGACCAGCAAACCGACACCTATGTAAGTATATCGCCTACTAGTAGTAGCAAAAGAATTAATAATGTCACACACAACAGCAGTACTAAGCCATCTTTGCTCCGTGAGATGATGCAGTATGTAGTCTCTCAGGTATGAGTATACCCAAGTTCCTCTCACATTTCAGAAAAACCGAGGTCGTTGTTCCTTGAAGAAGACAAGATTCAAGTTCAATGGCTAATCTTTAGCCGGCATTATGCATGTTTTGCCTACAAGGAAAAAGTGAGGGACAATAAGAGATTATAAGCATGTTTTTGCTATTGAATTCCCTATTGACAGCGAAGACAAAACCATGAAAGACCATCCCTTAGAAAGGCAGAGAAAACCCAGTTAGGATGCAATTGGAGGAACATATATAGTAAGAACACCCGGAATGAAGTTTCAGTGCCACGACTGATACAATGACCGGATTGTTTGGCTGAGCTTATGAGCTTCTTAAAACAACTTATAAGGTGTTTAGAAGTTAAGATCTCGAAAAGTATTTTGCAAACTTAAACAGCTTATAAGCTCAAAAAAGGTAAGCAACAATCAATTTACAAAAATAGTCCCACAATATTTTGTTATTTCCAATATATATACTTTCCCTTTCATCTCTCCTCCTGATTCTCTTTCTCTCTCTAACTTGTAAGCTCAATCATCCAAATACTTTGACAACTTATAAGCTTTGGAAACATTACATCTTATAAGATGTCTAAATAAGCTTAGCCAGACAACCCCCTAAGCAGAATGGCAAAAAATATTCTAAAGTAGATTTTTATATCACACACCTTTTTCAGATATTTCTTGTGAAGCTTCATTGCACTTGTGCAAGCTTTTTTGGCATCCAGGCTACCAGTAACGTCATTAAGAATCTGAAAGTACAAATGAAGAAGATATGAGACATCTGAGTATTATCCAGAATGTAGTCAATATATGCAACAAAACTGTACTCTTGGTGTATCAAATTAATCTATCAAACATCCAACAAGATTATTAAATAGAAAGAAGCTAAGAACAAAAATCGCTCAAGCAGAGCCATTCATAGCTAATATCCCCACCCTAGCCCAAGAAAGATAGAGATAGATTTTCAAAAGTGTGTAGAAATATTTGCTGAAACTACCAAACGGATATTTTAGAGTGAATCCCGCAGATGCCTCTAATTATAAATTTCATGGGTTCACGCAGAGTATTTTGCCTTTTGACGGTCTTCCTTTTTTAAGTCAGAACTAGATATCTAATACTAGTTATAAGAACTCAAAAGGCAATATATTAGTCAGTAAAGACGAGTAACAAAACCGAAAACCAGAATTATTAATCGGAAATAAGTTTCAGAAATATATTCATTCATCTTATTTCACGTATATATACGTTTATTTAAGAATAAAATCCATGGTGCGGGGAGACTGGGGCAGATCAGTCTAACCTTAATAACATCATCCAAGCCCCGAGCTTCTGTTAGCTTAGAACTCTTATGCTTAAGGACACCGGCCACTAGAAAAACAGAAATAGGAAGAGGTGCAGCAGCATTTTTGCCTCCACTCCTCAGGTTTTCTCTTTCAAATTTTCCACATTGCCGTCTTGACTTGGCCTTCCCTTTAGATCTCTCTGAATTTTCCTTGGTTAGTTCATCATCCTCATACGTGGACACTAAATCAGGGTCATACTCTAGGGCCCACATCATCTGTTCAGAGGATCAATGAGTAAAGGAAGTGAAGGGGAATAGATTTAAAATCTTATCATTAATTTTAAATTCATTGATTCTTGGTGGGCCAGCTGTATTGGTACATTTGGATTTTCAGATTTTAAATATTTGATTTTCATGAACTGTTAAATTTCAACGTTCATAAGAGAAAGGCAAATGAGTAAGTTATGGAGATGTACCTCCCAAAGATATAATGAATCACCAAAAGAAAATTCTCGGCGAAACAAAACCATGAGCATTCGGAAGGCAAACAAATAATCCGCGCCACCCAGTGTTTCTGTTCTTGAAATTAAAAGGAATAATCATAAGTCACATTCTTTATTACTTCTTCACAGAGGAGAACAAATACATCATAAAACCAATTTATGACAGCAACAGCATAAATGACATAAAAGTACTAAAGCGTTTATAATGAAGTGGTCTATGGTGCATTGCATTTTTTTTTTCATTTCCTCATTTTCTTGCTAATAGTGCTAAGTGATCAGTTATAGTGCACACAAACACTCAAATTAATAGACAATGTACTTTCTTCTCTGACGGAACTTAAAATGCAAAACTAAGAAGTGAGTGCAAGCAAAGTAGAGGCAGAGACTCATCGATGAATTATCTTAAGTATAAAAGTGCAAGTTGGTTGTGATCTCCCAGAAATTGACTAAAGAATTGACGAGAGGGGGAAAAAAGAATACAAAAGGGTGCGCGCGTGTGTGTGGTGGTGGTTGGGGGGGGGGGGGAGCTGGAGAAGAAATTAAGAATAATCAATCTTATCATAAAACATCTAACTATAAATGCCAATGCCACCCAGTTGATGGCATAACAAACATCTAGCAAAAATATGTCAATGTGCGGCCCCATTGATGGTATCATAATTACATGAAGTTTCACATTTGGTATAATCATCTCATCAGAAGCAGCAAAAGGTATTTAGCTTCGTGTTACAAAAGTCTTAGTAAAAAGGTTGAAGAAAGACAAACCACACAACCAATTTATATGATTTACCTAGGTGGTGATGAAGCTTAGGATCAATAACTTGTGTTATGGAAGCTAGGTTACCAAGCTGTGCCTCCACTCCTATAGAGTTCCCAATGCATCTGAAATTTCCTCGCTTCATAGAAAATTTTAATTACCAACAAATACCATTAGCAACTGAAACATGGTGAGCAAAAAGATTATAAAAAAAAAAAATATATATTGTATGTTTCTTCAGGCCACATTAAATAAATAACATGTCTGTAGATTCAAAGTCATAGAAAAAAAAATTAAATGAAATATGGGAGCAGTGTAAAGCATCTCTTATAGTACAAAACTAGAGACTTTAAAATCCCTGCAGAAGATCTAAATATCCTATTGTAATTTGAGATTAAAAGCTTCATATTCTGGGGCACGCACTGAGCATGTAGGCATCAGTGGAAGAGTAAATATAGAGAAGGATGATTCATCAGATATATTAGTGTGCCAGTTTCCCTCAATCTTCTTTACTATGAGTTAGCTAATCGATTCCACTTTCATTTTATGGTAAAGGAAAAAGAAAATCAAGGTCACAAGTTTTCATCAGCATACCATAGGAGAAATGAAGACAAGCTTGTTAACAAATTAATTGATACCATCTAAAAAGTATCCTGGCATAATAGGTCATGTAAATGAGGAGCCTTATGAAATCAGAAAATCTTTCAGACAAAGGAGAAGCTGAAAAGATAATTGCTAAATTAAAAATAAAAAATAAAAAATAGGTCATTGTTTTCAAGATCTCCAAAATTCATTGATAAGGAGAACTGATAGGATCGATCCCTAAGCACTCACCCATTACAGTTGGAAAAAGGAGAATCCCTAACAGCAGAAAATAAATATTAGGAACATATTGCTCCATACAACCATAGCAAGCTTGCAACTAGGAGAAGGTTCTTTGCTTATAAAGATAATAAGTCGAAATAAAATATCATGCTGAGAGAAGTTTCAAACGTGAAAATTAAAAGGAACAGAAGATGGTACCAGTCTCCGCATTAAGCGTTCAAAGCACCAAAATGCATCCGCCTCATCCTCAAGAAGAATAATCATCGGCGAGCAAAGATCACTCATACCTGTTCAAAAATAATATTAGAAACAAGCACTTGCTCACAGTTATAAATATGTTATTGATTTAGCTTCCTGACACTCTAGGATTCAGGGTGGCATGTAGACACCATATACAAATAATCATCACCAGCCTGTAATTCTTAGCAGATCAAGTCATGTTACGGGAAAGGCTGACCAGATGCTGTCTTGCATGTTGCGTCATGGAAACAATCCAAATCCTTTAAGATTCAGTATCAAATTGTTTAAAGGTATTTGAGATGTCATGCAGAAAAGAAATATTTGACAGTTGTGCTAGTTGGGTAAATGCTGCTGAATCAGTTATTCCTAGTTACACAAAACAAGAAGATTTATCTTCTGGGAGTCCAACCAAAACAATATCTGACCTCTTTTATAATTTTCTATACTAAGAACTTTGTCACATGAGCTAAAAGTTATGCATCACAAAGGATTAGCTAATTGTGTTGAAGGTCAGGTAACAATCTATGGAGTTGAAACACCTTGTGCTCTTCTTGTTTTCAATCAAACTAAAACCAAAGATCAAAAGACATGAGCAAACATTGAATAATAAATTAGCTCTTGTGACTCACCTTGGCAGTACCCAATATCTGGGTCAAACCAGGAATAGACAGCCAGGATATCCCAAAGTTTTGACAAATTTTCTTGCTTCTCATAAAACACTAGCGTTCGGTCAGTGCGGACTACATCAAGACCTACAATGATCACTTAAGTATTTAAAAAAATCACCAAGTAAAAGTCACCCAAACATACATGCAACTCCAAGTTCACAATATTGTGTGTACACCAAGCAAGGCTATCTGAGAGTTTAAAAAATAAAATAAAAAGTAAGATAAGCATGTGTTATCTATCACTAACAACCTATTTGATGTAATGTAAGTTTCCACTGAATTTCTTTCTTGTCCATGGGATCACGTCCATTTGAGAGTTTCAGCACTTCAGAATCTGCTGATACAAGATGCAAGATACAAGATACAAGATACAAGATCAAGGTATTAGAATTAATCTGCAGCCATAATTGAGTTTGTAAATTCTTAGTTTGTTATATAATATGGGGATCAGCTGAGTTTCCTTTAGTACCATTCCAATTAGGAAGAGATGCAGGTTCATCTTCAAGATTAATTTGTTGGAGTACAATGGGTTCTCGTATAGGTTCACCATCTTCTGTGATAATTGGCGCAGTTACAAATTTCCCCATCCCAACCAAGGGAAACATTTGACGGCACTCCTCTTTCAGCAATGCATATTTCACTCTGAAAGGATGTATTTTGGTGAAATCATGTATGAACTTAAACTTTTTAATCTGAAAAATTCTTGAGTTTTCTACTAACTCTGGAAACAGAATAAAAAACCAGATTCATATGACCATGTAATTAACAGAGCACAAGTAATGCACTGCACCCAAACCTGGGTGCACTGGCAACTCAGAACAACAGGGAACAGCCAACTATAAAGCACAATGTATGGCTTATGCAACTCCCCAATAAGTTGTACAAGCTTTAGTAGAAAAATGATGGGTTAAGCTTTATTCTATCTAAAAGGAGCAGAATTTGTTTTCAGAAGAATAGTGCATAGGTAGAACCTATCCAATTTTCTTGCAACACCCCCAAACCCTAATATTGCTTTCTTTAAAGCTGCTGTACAATAGCATTAGATGTTTTGATTAAAAGGAACTCCCATATAGAGCAAAGAATAAGAAAGAAAAAAAGAAACTAAAGAATCATAGCTACTGACTATAAGAAAGATAGGGTTAGAATATTGAATATCTGAAGTTCAGAACAAACCTTGATTAGGTAGAGAGTTCTGTTCTCAATGTTCACATATCATACAGTGAAAATGAAGCCATCATATTTGAATACAGATATGCATACAGTTCAACCCTTGAACCAACAGATACCTAACAGCAGTATTGATTCACTCATTGTTACATCTCCAAGCTTACTTGGTCAAGGTGGTCGGATATCATGCTTCCAATAACAGGAAACATCATTTTAACATTTTAGAAAGGAAAAATACCTTCGACGCTGTCGTATTTGCTCTCTTTCGTCAAAAGTGCTGTTAGGATCATAACATCCCAATAAGAATTCCCAAACTTCACCTCTAATTGATGGGTGAACACCCTATTATTCGTCAGATAAAAATGAAGAATTACTTTCAAAACCATAATTTTATTTAAAGTAACCAGGAACGAATCACAATAACTTTAACATTCTAATATTCTGATAATTCAGAAATAAAACTAAAACATCACAGAAAGCTAACAAAATATAGGGGTACAAACATTTTCTCTCCTGGTACATTTACATTTTCCTCACAAGAACTACAAAATCCCAAACAGCTAAAAGGAGAAACATTAAATAAAAGGGAGCTATGCACATGAAAGGAATATATAGGCATACAACACAGATTATCAACAAATAACTTCCAAAGATAAGTCTTAATTACAAATTATCTACTTCTGGATGAGCAGTTTCAAAACATTCAGCGGTAGAAAAAAAGCAGAGAAAAAGAGGCTTACCCCACGCTGGACTCGACTGAGAATTTTTCCAATATCAAGATAGCCTTCAGGAGAGAAAGCATCGTGCCATTTCCGTGCACTTAAAGTTCTGCCAGCCTAATGCATATAGAGAATCACAAGCCAAACATGGAAAATATAGGAGTTAAAGGAACATGTAAATGTGCAAAATGAAATATTAAAAAGCTGGATTTTAACTCCATTCTCCGTGCATCCTTGCCATGCTCAATATATTTCCCATGAACCACACTATATCAACACAACAAAGAACTTAAAAATTAAAACTTGTACATGAGACAATCACACGCTTCATAAAAACACCCTGGTCAACAAGGTATTTCATAGTTTTTTAACAGCTTGATAAAGGCGGCCCTCAATTCAACTGATCAAAAGATCACCATTTTCTTACCAATCCTCCACCTTCATCAAACATATATTTAAACAAACTGTTTAAATATTTCCTTGCATTGAAACAAACTATTTCCTTTTAATTGAAGTCATGCAAATCAAATTCAAATGCTTCAGATTAGTATTGGTTAGTTCAGAAATATTTCCACAGACCTAGAACCCAGAAATATTAAGGTGGCTGATGCTAAAGTTTTAATTGCTTGCTGAATATTGTGCCATTTAAGATAGTCCTACTCATCCAATATCGTGCATTATTCATATGGTTGCTGATAACAACAACAACAAATACAATAACAATAAGCATCTTTAGCACTCTAGTCCAATATATTCATCAAAAAAGTTCGACGTAAAGAGAAGGCACGCATCTTTCACACATTTCACTTAGCATGGGTAACATTATCATGAGGCATTTAGGCTGTTATTAGTCCAAATGGTTGAACCTTCTGTGAGAGTACTCTGAAATCCATCACCAAATAAATTGAGCTGAAAACAAAGTTCATCAGCTACTGTTTCAACAGCATAAACCAATGCATCCTAACTTAATTCTCAAACAACATTGTAAACAACGGGTAAGAGGCACTGAGATATCAAATTATCAACCAATCCATGTCATAACATATAGACTCAATATCCCCTAAAGCAAATTTAGCTGTCTATGAGTTACCATATACAAACTCCAGATCTGCAATCAGTCCGAAATTGAGAGAAAAACAGATTCTAAATCAAAGATATTATCCGATCGTTCGTTTTAGATGAGAGCGAAAAGTTCTTCAATCATTTCCAAAAAATCAGCATATAAAACGAAAAAAAAAAAATTAAACCAAACAGCTTGATCAAGCAACCGTAAACTTCATAAACTCATAAGAAACTGAACAAATATAAAAATAAATGAATTAAAACCAAAAAACACACAAAAAATAAAAGAAGAAGCAACTGAATACCTTGATTCTAAACTTGCTTTGGGGTACATCAGTGCAGTCAGGCCGTACTTGATAGTAAGAATCGGCTGGAGTTCCTACGTCCTTCCACATTTTTCCCGATTTACACAGAATGATCCTCTCCCTAGAAAACGGTGAAAGAAAAAGCCGGCTTCAGTCTCTTGATAAATTAAAACAATTGAGCTGTGTATATCATATAATCCAGATCAGAATTCGACAGTACAGCATTCCCCCGGAGATCAATGCCTGCCTCCCTCTCTCTCTCTCTCTCTCTCTCTCTCTCTCCTCTCAACGGATGTTCAGGTGGAGAAGAGAAGAACAAAGAGAAATGAATATTGAAAAAACCGCTGGAAGTTGTGTTTCTTTCGCTGGTCTTAATTCTTATTTAATTATTAATTAATGAAGAAACAAAATCATTTGTTATAAAATAAAATAAAAAACCAAATAATAATATTAATTTATAAAATAATAGATATAAAGCAGATAGACCCAATTATATATGATGTAAATAATTTAATATTAAAGTATTTGATATGTATTAAATTTTTATTTTAGATAGTGACTTATTGAAATGTTCGTTCCAATAAAATAAAAATGATCTATTGAAATGGGACGAAGGAAGTGCTACAATTTACATAAATATACAATCTTATATTATTAAATAAATGGACTTATGTAGAATAATTTATTAACCTGATGTTTTATTTTAATCAAAGTAGTGCGAATTGTTCTTGTTGATGGGTCAACAAAGAACGTGGACCTGCTCAACATGGCATCATCGGATGTTTGCCTTAGATTTATTTATTTATTTATTGTTATTCTAGATGAAATTTGGAATTAACTATAATATAAATATACCGGAAAAATGAAAATAAAGAAATTAAACAGGAGTAGTAGAAGGAACTGAGGCTAGGGTTAGACATTATCTCTATAAGACGATATTGGGACTTGAGTATTTGATCCTACGAAACATAGGACGTTTGTGTGTGGACCACACACCCAAGCCCCCGTGTTCAGCTTGCACCGCCACGTGGCCCATCCAAGCGCACTCGAGTCTGTGGTAGCAAAGAATTTAGGCTTCATGAGACGATGCGCATGTGTGAAGTGCAAAGTTCAACGTGCGCCTTTAAAACGCCGATTACGACGTGCATATGCTCATGCTTGGACTCAGATGGTGCCACAAACCATACTCGTTGGAATTGTGCTACCTTGTTTGTTCAGTGAGCGCGATGTTTTGAGCCGGTCAACTTTTGTGTAAATCGTAACAATAGCACACACAATAGTACTCATGACAATAACACACACAATAATAGTTCCTTGGAGATCATTCAAGCGGTAAATATCTTCTCTGTAAGCAGATAGGTCTAGAGATCAAACTCCACAGTCCTTTCCAAAAAAACACACACTCACAATAATAGAGATCTAATATCTTTCTACTCTCATGTTGTGTCCGTGGACCATATCTTGTATTCGTATATATCGACACCTATATATGTTTGTACATTGTAAACAAGTAATAGTTTAATTAGATCCCATTTAATTTCAAAAAGTGCAAGACATATATTCCTCAAGAACTGATTAACGATCCATGCAAGTAAAGTATAATTGCGCAACACATATCAAAAAGTGAGCCTTTATATATACTTTGCACTCAAAGCTAAGAAATCACGAGCTTATAAAGTTCAACTCGCAATCATCATCTTCACCATCAACAACTTAAAATTTTAGAAAAATGGCTCCATCAATTCTAAGCCTAAGCCGAAAACCGGATATGGTTTTCGGCTTACTGAGTTTGTTGCTGCTGATCGCGACCAGCAACGGGTTCGAGTTTAAGGTTGGAGGGCCAACAAGTAGTTGGACAGTTCCTAGTGATCCTACTGTTGCAATCTACAACCACTGGGCAGAGAAAACCCGCTTCCAAATAGGAGACTCTTTGCGTAAACTTTCTTCACTCAATTACCCTTTCTTCAAGTACGTATAAAATGACATCATACAATGTATATGAAAATATTTTAGTTTCAACGGTAAAAAATAGCCATTTTGCTTATTCGATGTATAAAAATTGCAATTTTGTAATAGACTATTTTACCCTTTATGAAATTGTAAATAAAAAAATCATGTTCATGCAAAAATCAAAGGTTCACGTAAGAATTACTAGAGGCGTTTTGGTAAGAATTCATATATGTTGGTGGTGCAGTGTTTGTGTACGATGGTAGCCGAGACTCGGTGCTGCATGTCACCAAAGATGACTACACCAACTGCAACACAGAATCACCCCTCCACAAGTTGAGTGATGGCCACAGTTCGTTCCGTTTGGATCAATCGGGCCCTTATTACTTCATAAGTGGAGTGGCTGAGAATTGCCGGAGAAATGAGAAGTTGGTGGTAGTTGTTATGGCGGAGAGAAGCAACCATAAGTCGGATGATGCAGTGTCATCGCCGCCTCCGCCTCTCGACTCCTCTTCTAACAACGCTGTCTTTACCCCGGCCGGTGCATTTGCAGCTCTTCTTGGCCTTTCACTTGTTTTCACCATTTGATGATTTCTTCAAGAAAATAGCTTCTCATTCTTTTTCTTTTCTTCCCTTTGCTTTGTGCGACTCTGGTTTGTTTATTGCAAATAAGGCAACTATGACATACAAAAATGTCTTGTCCGTTCATCATCTGCAACATATATACATGCCAAAATATCAGTATACAGATTTATCGCTTCATTGAAGTCTGATACAAATACTCAGTAAACAAAAATGGAACAGCAACGAACGACCCCTTCACATACACATGTTCATCTTCACATCATCAAACCGTAAACCATATCAGAGTTTTGGCATCGTGTTCGTGTGTTTGTTGCTGCTGATCGAGACCACCAATGGGTTCGAGTGATCCTAAACTATACATTCAGCAAATACCGCAAATAACTTATAGGTACAGTGCAGTTATTTTACAAGTTCAGTGCAAGCGAAAAAAACAGTAAAACAAATCCAAGATGATGCCTTTATAGATAGTAGTACCTGCTGATTAACAATAATGTGGAGAACTCACCAAAGCTAATGGTATGAACCAAAACAGCAGCACTAATACCTTACGCCAGGATCAACTATAAATGTTTCTCAAGAATCTTGCCCTGTTTTAGCTAGTATGAAGATTTCATTATCACATTAGAAACCGAACTCTCATCAGATGAAGGAAATGGGCATGCAATGAACGGACATCAATAGTAGAATGTACAGTGGAAGAAGATGTCCTCTCAAGAATTGAGTACCAAATTTATGATAAACCTTAAGTTTCATCAAAATTTTATCAAAATGATCCTCAATATAATCGATTTAACTTATCTAAGCATATCGGTCAATGATGTATACAGAAATTGGTTTCCTCCTTTACATGTTTGCTAATTCCCACTTTTGATCAGAAGTTCTTCCCCAGTTCGACTTTTTGCACCAGCTTAATCGTGTTGTGTAGAACAGAGTCCAAGATACCAGCGACCTGCAAACAATCAAATGAACTTGGCATTGGTAATCTTAAAGAAGGAGAAGAATCCAAAGGATGTAGGGGGAGAGGATGGAATAGCAAGCTGCAGAAGGAAACGTTAAGCACGAACCGTGAAAACACCTCCGATAATGGCACAGACATTTGTAATGAAGTGCGAAAAAGACTTAGAATTCTCAGTTATTAAAACCTGATAGGGGAACAGGGAGAAAGAAAAGGTAAAAACAACGGGAGACAAAGAATAGACACAATTGACAAGAAAGATTGCTAGGCCAGCTTAATACCTGCATTGGTGAAGGCTCAAAATGAAATTTCGCAACAGGGATCTGAAGACTGTGTATCAAACTACTGTGAGCAGTGTACTCATATTCCTCAACTAGTTTATAAGATTTTGTCATCACCTCAATTTTTACAAGTTGAAGATAATGCTCAATCTGCAAATGTAGAAGAAGTTCATGAATTCACTGCTAGATCATCCATAATGCTAGGTTAAACAGTTCAACACTATCCACGACTGGATAAACATGTAATCTCCATGTTGTCTGTAATCAGCAAAGATATCCATTAATCAAATCAAACAAAAGATAAGGAGCCAATTTTTATCACTAGCAAAGCTGCTATCAATCTGACCATGATAGTCAAATTAGCGTCTCCTAATCAATCACCAAGGAGTTTCCTTTTATGCAAGCCTTTTGTGACTGGTGTCGCTTATCTTTCTTTAAATGGATGCATCCGGTTTCACGTTTATATTACATACAGCACAAAGACATTGAGATAGTAATTGCTAGATACACTGAAACAGCAGGAATACACAATATAAAAGATATAGAAGGATACAAAACAATGCAATAAAAACTTACAGTTACATTTGCATTGGAATCACTAGGATTACTGATATACGACAATCCATTCAAGCGGTCATGACTTCCACCTAGATGTGGCAGCAGCCGCTTCATATCACTCATTACTCGTGGAGTGATCTTTTTACCAAAAGAAAAATGGGAAATAACATGTGACATATTCATTTGAGAAGCATCGAAAGAATGGGAAACGGAATGAGCAGATATGATAAGATTCCCTGGAACCTGCACAATAGATAGAAGAAGAGATCTGATATTAAAAAAAATAATTAATGCACATGTATATACATATGCATGCAAGAAGGCATGATTCTAGCTTTGAGCCATCTCAAGTAATGTATGCAGTTCTACACCATAAAACATGTCAAATAATGTGTTCCTACCTTCTTCACACGTACAAAACCCTCAATTCTACAGCCTCCTGCTGAAGGTGCAGGCCTTTTAGCATCATCCTTTATCTCTGTGGCAATATTATTGGAAGCACCTTGTGACTGCAATGAAATAGGTGCTACCAAATCCTCCATCGTCTGCAATGATAAAAGATCATTGAATTCCTCATAGAAAGAAGTTATTAATTTGATATCACCACATTTGGCCTAAAAAAATCCTACTCTCGTGATTAAGCAAGGAAAATTGTTGGGCCGAGACTGAGATCAGTGCATTATATTTTCTCATTTTGGAACTTCTCCATCCAAACATACTTTTCCATGCAGATTCAAATCATTCTCACCTTCACTAGGCTATCGGTATCCCGGTCGCCATAATATGACTCATGCTCATGGTGGCCATGATCCTCCCTGCATGAGGAGCAGTTAATAGGAAAACAGATTTTAAAAGTGAACATAGATTCATCAACACTGAGTGATTGCAACTCGGAACAAATACCTAATTAACGGATTATTGCAACTCTTTTGGTCAAGTAAATAAGGTGTAGGAAAGTAGGAACTCAAAGGTATAAACCTGAAGAAATGATAGCTGACCTTACATCAGTTCCTTTACGGAAGATCCGAATTGATGGATATCCTTGTATGTGATTCCTGCAAATTTTGTATATAACAGACTTAATATGCAAAACAGAAAAGGATAAAATAAGGGAAACATAAGAATATAAATATCACTTAGGATCATGGCAGTGCAGAAACCGATGCAAAGTGAATCATGAAACCTATAATGTGAAATAAATTTGACAAGCTAGTACTGTGCACATACTTGTTACACGTGTTAGTACAATACCAAAGGATGTGACCAATGGAAATGTATTTAGATATATATAAGAAAGTAGACAACCACCAATAGTATGCTTTGTTCAGAAGAAGAACAATTATCCCTAGGGGTCACATATTGCCATGGCTAGGAATATAGGATAGATAAACAAATATAGCTGATAGTTTTTTGTATATATATCCAAAAGCAACACAATACTGTGAGTGGCTGCAACTGTTGAGGTACAATGTCAAGACTGCCATAATTAGTTTTAGCACACTTCTTGTTCGGGAACTACTTCATGTTTTACAATTAGATAGCATCCAAACAAACATTCAGGTGCAATATGGTACCTAGAAAAGTAGAACTGCTTGAGACTTATAAGGATCTATTACATATGCAAATCATCCCCCCCCCCCCACCCATCCACCCAAAAAAATAAAGATAAGTTAATAATAACAATAAAAAAAAGGATGATGGAGAAGAAAAGTAATTGAACTAAGTAAATAACAAAATATTATCTAGAAAGTACCTTTTACAAAGATCAGCTTCTTCTGTGCAGTCAACCTTACCCATAAGTATACGTCCATCAATTTCTGGATCATATCTAAAAGAAAAGTGAAGATGAGCTTCTAAATGTAGTTTATGATTATGATGCTAGTCACTCTATCAAGCATAAAGTGCAGTAGTTATATGTGACTTTTTTTGACCAAGCACAAAAGTAATATGAGAGACAACACCTTTCTCTTATAATTTTGGCTGCTTTCTCCCATGAAGGTTTCTGAAATGAAAGTAAGGAGACAGATGCATTACACTACTTACAACCATCCATCCGTTATTCCAATGATTTCCCAAGGGAAAAATAAAAAATCATTGGATCAAGAAAGAACTTTGCAGAAAGACAATAACTAGAGAGTTGCTGATACCAGGCGATTGCTCCAACCGCACCAAGGGGCATAGAAGTTCACTACCAAAACAGCATGCCTGTCACATGAATCAGGAATATCAGAGGTCCACGTGCAATCTAGAATAACAAACTGATTTGCAAACTTAAAAATGGTATGTGTATACTCATTACTCACTTGTGTGAAATTCTATCAAAATTGAGTCCATTGAGTAAAACAGAACCTTCTCCATATTCTTCATCAGTTTCCTCGTCATGCTTAATAGCTTTTGTAACTGGTCCTGAGTGAAACTCGGGACCAGTAGGGTTTAATCTGGAATCTATTGAATACTTGCGTATAGTCTTAGTTATATTCAACCTATTCTGAGAAGAAGAAAAAAAGATGGAGAAAGTTCAGTAAAAGCACAATCTGGTTTCATTACAGGGAAACATATACTAGAGCATGAAACTATAGGAAATCTCTAGATGAAATGAGTTTTCTAATAAATTGCTTATAGTTCTGCAAATGACAAATGGACAAAAAAGAACACAAAAATTGTCAATAAATGCAAGCGCAGGTAAGAAAAACTCATTCACCCTATTAACTTGCACATCCTGAAATATCCTTTCACACTACAAGTAGGAGGGCAAGAACAAGGGTAGTTCAGTCCAATATTAATTAATGCATGCTATACTCTACAAATATACATGCTATACTTTATTTTTATGATTTAAGTCACACTTAGGACGTCTGATCTAAAATCAGACATGTGTGGTTAATAGATATAGTTCTTAAATTATGCAGCATTGGAACCATATACAAGGACTCAAAGTTCTTTAAACAAGATCAATGCCAAAATCATGCATCTTTCACCTTTACGCCGGCCACAGATCTATAACTTAATGAGAACTACCTAGTTAACTTAAAATTCTAAATAACTCCACAGAATTTGAAAGAATGCTTTAAAAAATTCATAAAGATATTGAATTTGGAGTCGAGGAAATAAACTTACTGTGCCGAGGACGTCACTGACATCAACAGAAGCAAATTCACAAGACAATGCTGGAAAGCTACAATAATATTTAATAAGTTATCACCATAAGATAAAGGGGAAAGAAAGTAAGAAGAAGAAAAAGAAAGAACAAAGGAAAGAACACCTATAGCTTAAAAATTAAGCAACAGTGAGAACGTTCAAAAGAGACCAGACACTAAGTTCAACTATTGCAATCTATATAGAAAGTTCACAAGCAGCTGCTACCTAATCATTATTGCAGTGAATATCCCAAGTTAATAGATATTCTGATCCTCGGTATACAAGGAATGTCACTATGTCTGAAACATGCTTTGCTTCATATCCAAGAGTATAGAGTTACAAATATTCCGACTCAAATAAAAAAGTACAGAATTACAAGTATCAAGCACAAGTTTTCAAAACAACTTATGGTCATCTTGTGGCTGGTAGGGTAAAAGGTTGCAATTTCCAGCACATCAACCGCAGTTACCAACAGGATTACATGTCTTTTACCTTGAAAAGTCCAAACGAGTACATGATGTTTCAACAAGTACACTATTTCTGGAGAAGGAAACTATATTGGCAGTATTAATGTTAATGCACCGGATGAGAAGAAATAACTTGTCGCTGCTAGGTTTATAGTGACTCAAAATTTTACGAAGGACCTAAGAATTAGATTTTATTTATTTGGAAGCAAAATCTGAAGGAAAGGGGACAAGAAAGAAAAGGAAAAATGGCTCCGAACTCCACATTCCTTAATGTAAGCATTTTTGTTTCACAGGGTAAGGAAGATAATAACATGACAGTTGAATTGTTTCTAACTTTGTTCTTGTACATGCAATATTCGGACTAGCAACCCAGGGGTTCTTAACATTAAAGGAAGAAGTCATAGACAATACCAAATAATATGACATTAATTATAATTAATAAAATATTACCTCATATTGAAATCAATTCGTAGAAAGTCCCCGTCAGAACTCTTGTCAACAACAATTGATGTAGACGTGCTCACTCTCATATAATCATTCAATTCCTAGATATGACAGCACAATAATAAAAAGGACAGAGGCATTTTGTTGTGCCACATGATGAGATGTGGCACATAAAAAAAATAAAAATAAAAGCATTTATATTGCAGCATGATAAATAAATAAAAAAGGGAGTTGTTCTGAATAAAGATTGCATCTGTTTCCTAAGTCTGGTAATGCATGAATCAATCAATCATTGGCCAATAAAGAATAGTTTCCTACCATTCCAAATAAAAAGATCATGGAAAAGGCTGCTAGAATTGACAATCCAGCACCTGATAATGATGCTTCAGTCAAGTCTCTTGGAATTTTCCTGCAAATATGAGAAAAAAGGAAATGGAATTGTAAGTAGAGGAGCATTTACACCAGTATCAAGAACATTCAGCATGTACTATTCCAAAGCATCATATCCTATAATATTATCAAAACCAGCAGCAGAGTACTTGACAGCTACACTTGACCTCAGTACTAGTAGACATTCATCCTCATCTAATCAAAATTCTTCAAATTTTAATGTGCAAAGAAAAAACAAAATCTTCTCAAAAGCTAACTTTTGTCAAGCCTTCTTCATTATGTTCTCCACAATAATTACTAAGATTATGGCTGGATACAGGATCAATAGCCAAACAGTCATGGTCATCCAGTAGCCCAAAATTACAGGTATGATAATAAGATAAGTACCCCGAAAGTAAGTTCCAAGTTTACACCTCTAAGTTGCCCAAAGAAAACACTTTTTAATTGTATCCCCTATTATAATCTGTCTAGTCATGCAGCAGATCCTAGGCCCAAGCTTGGCTACAATGGATTTCCTTCTACTGTAGTATCTCCAGTCTGTCATGTCATTATGGCTGACATTTTGTAACTATAAAACCACTAGGTCTTCATCTTAATCAGAAAGAGCAGCCAAATATGCAGATTCCCTACCCAGAAAGCTAGCACCTAATCTATAATAGTAAATAAATTGCTATCTGTCATCTGAAGGGTTGTTTATAATGCCTCTCATCACTATAGACTCCCTCCAATGCCATAAAAAATACAATGCACCACAGGTATAGTAGCTTAATAGATTTTTACTATTTAACTATCTCAAAAAAGCTTTTGTCTAAAATATGAGAGAGAGTATTTAAGATGGATCTAGCAGCTCCAAATATCATTTTGCATTAAAGCCCAAAATATCCATGAACAAGGATTAGCATTCCCACAAATACTTCATGTACATTAGGAAAAGCAGCAGGGATCATTAACTATTCATAAAGGAGATAAACTTCAGCAGATTACGTTTTGTACAGAAGATGAGAATCCTCGAAAAGTGGTTTGAATTTAAAAAAAAAAAATTCACCCAAGAAAAACAAAATATACAGAAACACCCAATACGCGTACACTATCTTAGATTAATGCATAATGCATACATCTAATCATATCATATACGTGAATCAGTTGGGGAAAATAACATCATCTAAGAAACAGCATTAACATTAACTATTTTTAACTATTACAACCATTGCCAGCTTCAAATTGCTTCTTCACGAACCACCTTGACTACAAAAACCAATGCAAGCAAAATCCATATAGCAAATAAGATGTCCTCACGATCCAAGGTTTTACCGGTCCAATTACAAGCTTAAATGTGAAAAAAACAAAATCTAGCCACGCTACACACTTTTCATTAGTATCACACGCACAAATAGTACAGAAGAGGGACTTCATCACTTGAAAAAACAAACGAAAAACATAAATAAATGGACCAGTTGCGGGAAGAGAAAGAGGTGGGCCGACTATCTAAACCAAAATGCTAGAATTCAGCTAGCTCAACATCAGAAAATGATCTAACTTAATTTACAAGTACATAACAGAAGTTAGAAACAAAAAATATATATATATGAATTGCAGTCACCTGTAAAAATCGACGGATTTGATTTTACTGGTTGACACCATGATTAATCAATCGTCGATTTCCGAATAAATGAAAAAGGGTACCTAAGATTTATCAAGAAAAATGGAAATTACTCAGATCTGCAGAAAGGGGTTAGTGTATAGCTTGCAAAAGTTTTATTGAACCGAAAGCAAAGAAGGGGGCAATGGGGTTTTAAGCGGGGATTATAATTAAATACAGTAATTTATTTGTGATGATTCTGAATGTAACGGTGAAAACAGTAATACACCTAAATTGGTCTATTATAAATAAAAAAATGACACTTCTCTGTATTTTAAATTATATACTCATTCCGTCCACCAAAAATAGTCTGATTGGTGGATAATACGGATTTTAATGTATAATTAGTAAAGTAAAAGAGATATGGAGAAAATGTGATTGGAGGAAGAAAAAATGGATGATAAAGTAGGAGAGTGAGAAAAAGTGGTGGGTCCTACTAGCATAAGTTGTAAATAGATTGATGTTTAGGGGTATTGTGTTATGAAATTTTTTCCATAAATAGAATGAGACTAGTTTTTATAGACAGACCAAAATAAAAAAACATGACTATTTTTCGTGGACGGAGGGAATACTTTTTAGCATTTAGTATGGAGACGTACATATACAATGTGTTTCTTGTCTCAAAGTAAAGTGGAATCATCACGAGATAAAAGAGGTCATATGGGAGATGGAAGATAAAATGAGATCTCAATTCCAAAGCTCGATTGCGAAGGTATGTAAATTTCGAGGATAAAATATTTATAAGGAAGGAGGAATGTAATACTCCAATTTTCTCAATTAAGACTTTAGAATAAATTTGAACTTAGAATTTTATGTTGGTACACATTTACAGAAAGAAAAATAAATTACTTTTAAATTTCCAATTAAAGGATTTAATTTTTTTATGTAAATTCAATTTATTTGATCTGTATGCTTAGCATGTGAAATTAAATATCATATGTGATTATGTGATTTATCTCTACTATTAGATATTAAATTACATAAGAATTTAGGTGTTAGGCCTTTTAATTTAATTTGTTAATGGGCCTATATGATTATCAAGAACTGGGCCCTTGATTTAAAAGAGAACGAGTGGTGGACCTTTCATGTATATTATTATTGGGCTTAATTCAGACATCTTTTTTAGAAGGATTGCTTAAATATCAAATTTTCATATTAATAAAAAAGTTACATTCTAAATATTTTTTTTTCTATACATCGAATAATTTGGTCTATCACATCATTAGTTTCTCTATCATCATTAATAAATCCAACAATTTCTTCTCTCTTTACTTAAACATTTTGAAACAAAAACTCCTAAAATCATGTGCAATCCATCAAGTGTGACATCTTTTTCGAAGCGGATGAAGTATATTATACGTAGCTCATGTATATATTTATTCTGCAGAGGTTGAAGGATGAACAAAGGGAGATATACTGATTTAGATTATACGTTTTCTTATGTATAGATCAATCAAATAATTTTGGAATCACTTCGAAGGTAAATATATCTCTTCCTATAAATTACATCCATTATTTTTTAATATCTTATTTCATAGGTATTAATTATTATGTAATTATCTAAGTAGGAAATAACTCAAACAACAAATATCAACTACAGAGAGATCTACGAAAACCACTTACGATTGCATTTAGACACAATATTTGGAATAATTGCAAATTAGGCACGACCATTATAAAACAACTTAGTAGAATTGACAATTTTGAGCATTGAGTTGAAAATAAGAAGCAAACCAAACCAAATTGATGTCATATTCATTTATTATTTTTTTAAAAAAATAATGTTCGAAATTGTCGTTTCTAGTACGTTGGAGTAATATTAATTGAAAGTTTTGATGAAGGTTGTATCAATTTGCAAAGGTTGTGATTTTTTTTCCAACAAATCTTATTTCAAAATATTGTCATTTTGTTTGTCGGAAGCTATGTATATATAGGTCTGACAAATCATGTCTGTTGGGTCATTATAGTGTTGATACGATAAGGTCAAACTGAACACGACATGAACACGAACACGAACACGGTATGATTCATACAGACACGAACATAAAACGAACATGATAGCAACACGATTTAATTTGTTTTTACATGATCCAATAACGACACGACACGATAGCCATGCAAAGTATAAATTCTCAAAGTTTAAAGACGAATACTTAAATGAACAATAACTAGTAAACTAAGAATTAGAATAATTTATTAATAGAAATAATTATATTAAAGATAATGGGTTACATGAACCTGACACGAACAAGGCACGAACTCTACACGATAAGGACACGAATACGATAAGACTTGACATCAACTCATTAATTTCGTACGTATTTGTTTCGTACTTTCATGTTGTGTTCGAAAATTGTCAGCCCTAATGTATATATTATAATGGCCATGTCAACTTTTGTTCACTACATAACATTTGGAGATGTTTAATAAAACACAAATTGAAAGTTTGTGTCATTAATGTACAAATTTAAAGTTTATATTTAATATGCAACTTCAATCAAACATAGTGATTTGGTGAAATTAACCAACATATAACTAATCTAAGTATATTTACATAATTACATAAATTGTTAGTGAAATTATTAAGTAATCTATTTTTATTATACAATTAAATCAGGTAGTCTATTTTATTTAACTAATAAAAGTGTTAAAAACAATTGAATATCATAATGTGCCCCATGGTATCAGGGATTAAGATGCATGGACCATGTGATATCAAGTAGTCCACCACAATTATTTCTGTATCAGATGAAAATATACTTATTTCCGTGGTTCCTATATATCAATTCATACTATTTATTCTCATCCCTCCACTCTATTTCACACACATGACAGATCGTTCATCGTCAGATCGGCTCAGCCCAATTACAGAGCAATTCTTCTTTACGACATCTTGAACGTGAAGTAGACGGCAGCTCGAACGATCGAATTTATCAAATTTTCGATACTCGTAGGCCGATGGTGGGATTGGTCAACCCCGCCCGATATATCTATTTATACTATTTATTCTCATCCCTCCACTCTCTTCGTATGATTGATATGAGTTTCTATTTCACACCCATGACAGATTCATGAATTGTTCATCGTCAGATCGGCTCAGTCTAATTACAGAGCAATTCTTTTTTATGACATCTTGAACGTGGAGTCGCCGGCAACTCGAACGATCAAATTTATCAAATTTTCGATACTCATAAGTCAATGATGGGATCAGTCAACTCCGCCCGACCCCACCTCAATTTGTCACCGTCACACAAGAACTGGCTTCTATTGCAACTTCTCCATCAACATGAATGATTCGTTCTATTGATTATTTTAATATATTTTTTGCGATATATACCTTGAGCAATAGAATTTGATTATATTATTAAATTAATCGATATCATTAAGTCAGTTAAATTGTCAACCTTATTGATCGAGCATTAAAGGTCAAATACTCTTCTGATTTTATTTTATTTTATTTTCTTTTCTTTTATTAGATGATTGTAAATAAATAAATAAAATTGAAGGTGAAACAGTATATGGTTAGGCAGATACGCAAGTTCAGTAGCCCATGTGCTCAAATCTGCAAAGCCATTGTCTCTCTCATTAGGGGCAACCTGTTTCTGAAATTGGGAAGAAAAAAAAAAGACTCATAATTATGTTTTGTACTCTGTATGTAAGTATCACAAGAAAGCTCAGACAAACAGCCTATTTGTTAAAATTTGAATTCAACTCCAGAATTTAAGGTAAAGATATACATTGTTAAATGAATTTCTATATATAGGTGAAGTTGTATGGAGAAAGATAACATCAATATAGCTAGAATGTTGTGTGAGAATCCCTATAATGTTATGATTTTATATTTCAGCCGTATATCTATAATTTCGGTGTATTTGTAATTACAAATATGTCATTGGATATAAGTCTGGATCCAAAGTTTGACTCGTCTCACTGTAAGACGATCTCGTACGAGAGTATCTGTGATTTGATTTTACACTACACATGAAAGAGTCAAATTATTGATTCTCAAACACTATGATGATGATGAGGGATTCTTGGTCTTGTCTATCCTTTACACCAGTAAGCAAAAGTAAATCCATTTTGGGAGTTGCTATGCAGTGTCCATTTGTGCATATATGCAAGTGTTGATTTGTAGATAAATCATGTGTACTTGTTGTCTGTAAATGGGAGATTTAAGACACCAAAATCACAGAAACTGACTGATTAGTGAATATAAATTAATGTAAATCAAGCCCTGCAGAAAATTAATTAAAAATTTATTCCTAAATTAAGTTTTTTTTTTTTTGGGTGTGGGTAGAGATACATAATTGAAATGGCCATAAGCTACTACTGTTGGAAACTGAGATGGCTTAGATAACAACTTATGGATAAAACAGCAGCAGCCAGCAACAGCCCTCCTAACCACCAGTGCTCTTTTTCTTCAACTGATCACTATCCCTTTCAACAGCAAATACCTTCCCAAAACTGTTCCTCTTCACCTAAACAAAAACACAAATTAAATATATACGTTGTTCGTTTAATAGTCCACGTCAAATTTTCGGCCAACTAAGGCTGACGTGGATCAAAGTTGGCCAGATTTTCGACTCGAATTTTCAAATTTCCATGAGTAGGCTCGAATTATAACAAACTATGATCCACGCCAGCTTTAACTGGCTAGAAAATTTGCCGTTGTTTACTAAATGAACAATGTAGATAAGTACAAACTAAATTTGTAATTTTTTGAATTCGGGTTAAAAAGCCGTTATGGATTTAAAATTCGGGCTGTAATTTAAGAATAAACCGAGATAAGATTATTACAAGCCAAGAAAGAACCTTGTATCTAGTAGACAACAAGTATGATCAAACAATACGTTACCTGATCTGAATCCATCTTAGCCTTCTGCTTCTTGTCGCCGTGATTCATAAACTCATTAATATAAGAAACCTGCTGCTCATACCACATATATAAGGCGTAATTAACAAAGTAAGAGAGAGAGAGAGAGAGAGAGAGAGAGAGAGTGATTTGAGTAGTTACCTTGGGACTATTTACAGGAGAGCTGGCAGTATCTTCTAAATCATAATCCATGGCAGGAACAATCTTAGTTTTCTGCTTCTTGAAATTATTTTGCAGAGTAGTTTCATTTCTGGGTGAAGAAGAAAACCCTAAACCTTCTCGAAACTTCTTCGCCACAGCAGAAGAAGCTGCGTCCGAAATGAGAGAAGGGGTGACAAAATCAGAAGACAAACAAGGGTTACTATTAGTATCACAAATGAAGCCCTCAATGTAGAAAGTCCAGCTGCTCTTTTCTGGAGAATCTGCCATTTTCTTCTTCACAATCACTAGTCAAAACTCAAGATAAACACACACAAACACACACATGTGTGTGTCTAGTTCAAGAGCTATATATATATGTGTGTGTGTGTGTGTGTGTGTGGGTGATAAATTTATAAGCTGAAGATTGAATTATATAAATAAAGTTATGCAGTACGGAATCTGGAATGTGGGCCATTTGAAGTTGAGAATTGACCTACTAAGTAATTCAAAATGTTTTTGAGATATAGGAAATGAACTGATTGAATGTTTTGACCCTTTTTGTGTGGAATATAATATATACACACCAAGATTTGTCAAATCAAAGACTTTCGTTAGCGAGAGGTACTGGGTTCAAATTTCGTCTGCGTGCAATGTATTTTCTATCTTATGGTGGTGTAGTTGTCTCGCCTGCGTGCGGAGTTGTTTGTCCCGTCTGCGTGTAGTGTAATTGTCTCGTCTGGGTACGGCGTAGTGGTCTCATTCTCATAGTGCTTTAATTGTTATTATATAATGATATTTTTGTGTGGAATATAATATACACACCAAGATTTGTCAAATCAAAGAATCTCATTAGCGAGAGGTACTGAGTTCAAATTCCGTCTGCGTGTAGTGTATTTTCTCACCTTATGGTGGTGTAGTTGTCTCGCCTGCATGCGGAGTTGTTTGTCCCGTCTGCATGCAGTGTAATTGTCTCGTCTGCGCGCAGCGTAACTGTCTCATTCTCATGTGATGTAGTGCTTTAATTGTTACGATGTAAATCACCAATATTAAAAAAATAAAGAATATAAGATTTGCCAAATCTTTGGATCTATTTAATTATTATACCTGAACCGAACAAGTCTCCTTATCTATAAATATATATACAGGTGTTGAACATCCATGCTCATATAATTTGTTGTGGTTAATTAATTATAATAGCTTGATTATATATGCAAGGCCATGAAGTGCTAAATTCCATTAAGCGTAATTTGATGCTTGCAAACTTAATTAATGTCGTGTTAGTTAGTTGATTATCTTAGTCCTTGATCATTAGATGCGAATGCGATTTCAGAGCTTCAAAATCAGTAGCATATACTATATATACATACAAAACTAGCCGGCCTGACATGCATAATAAGATATATGATAAATATTATTTTAAACCCTAAATTATATCCGCTCTATAAAATGTATTCAGAATTTTAAGAATTATTTATTAAAACCCCACACTATCACTTTTGTATCAAAAATGTCCTGCGTTTATTTTTTCAACCCTCTAAATTAGGGATACAAAAATGGGTCCGGGTATTCGGGTATACCTAATCCCGACCCAAAATCCGTCGGGTATCGAGTATCCAGTACCCGCAATTACAGGTTTGGGTTCTGGATCAGATATTTTGGGTATGTAAATTTCAGGTATCGGGTACCCAAATACTCGATCGATTACCCGATTTAGGATTGAGGTTTTAAATTAATTAGAGATTGCAGTGCTATGGCAATACCGGTATATTCTCTATCCTCTAACCCTCTTTAATTCAAATGCAACAGTCCGACAATGCCAATGCTAACCAGAGCAATATGTTCAACTCTTATTATTTAAGGGATAATATAAGTAGGTGTTTATCAAATTTATTTGTTATCTCGGGTATTTCGGCTACCTGATTATCTGGGTGCGGATACCTGAATCGGGTATTCGATACCCAATTGCTATTTCAGGTCGGATGCGGGTGCAAATGTTTTCTTGATTTCGGGTGCAGGTATCCGAAATTTTGAGTCGGGTACCCGCGGATATCCGATTGGACACTCAATATATATAACTCGTTAAAAAGAACCTTGTTTTCGGCAAGTTTCATTAATTAAGATTCAGGTGGCCAAAAAATGAATGCTAGACATTTTTTTATATAAAAACAATAGTTTGAAGTTTAAATAAATAATTCATAAATTTCGGGATATTTTTTATAAAACGGATATATTTTAAGAAATAAGTGAAATTTACCCTAAAATATATAATTTGAAATTGAAAGTTAAGAAGAAACAGAAAAATCACTTTTGTTACGTTAGACATCCGAAAAATTTTCAATTAAGTAAAAGGTACTTTTTCCCCCTAAGTAAAAAGTACACTATCATTAATACTTATTCTCTAGAAATGAAGTCATGAAATCTCAATTAATGGCCAACTTCTTCATTCTCTCTAATCGTCATTAAGTCGGCCAGGTAATATTAAACTAAATAAAATTGACTAAAAAGTGGATTTTAACTTTGAAATAGAATGATAAAATGAGACTATTTCTGAGCGACGGAGAAAGTAGCAAATTTCGAAGTGCAAAATTAATATATACTCCCCATATTAAACTCGAAGGGCTCGTTTGTTTGTCAGGAAATTAATTTTGTTAGGGAATATGATTCCTGTGAATATGATTACTAGGAATATAATTCCTGATAGATTACTTATCTGTGTTTGAAAATATAAAAAAAATTATTAAAATTATGAACTTATATTGTTAATTAAATTCAATTAACTAATAGATTTAATAATTAAAGTATGGTTTTGTTAATTAAATTATTAATTAAGAATATAATAATAATAATAATAATAATAATAATAATAATAATAATAATAATAATAAT
>JAYDZE010344262.1:0-17841 GCA_034509125.1 Monilaria moniliformis
CAAATATTACTACAATATTAATAAGAGAAATTATATAACTGCACATCCAATTATCTTAAAATTTAAGATAATTAGAAATGCAGTTATATAATTTCTCTTATTCATTAATCATTATTGTAGTCTGTAATTTGTTAATTATTGTTTTACTTATACTCGTATTCGAGTTCCTATTTAAATAAACCGCCGAAAACTGGCCAGAAACCAACGGTTCGGAACCGGAACCGGCAATTTCCTTAGCGGTTCGGTTACGGTTCCGATACCGTCGGAACCGGAACCGGCGGTTTCGGAATCGTGAACACCCCAATCTCCGACGACTCCTCCGCATCTCAAACTGCCGCCCCAATCTCCGACGACTCCCGCAATCGTCCATCCGCCGCCGCTGCCTCTCCAATGCCGACAGCAACCCCGTGACGAAGCCTGTACGATCTTCTCCGCCGGTCATTTTTCGCCCCCAGCGGCAGCTGCAACAGTCCGCTACGAAGGCAGGCCGTCTGCGCCCCTGCGCGTCTTGCGCCACTGCGATGCTCCGCTGTCTTTATCTCGATTCTCTAGTGATTTAAGTCCTCTCGCAACCACCTTTCGTTTCCGCCCCATTTCCAACAGCGCACCCCCATCACCGTCTTTCTTTACCTCTCACTGCACCATTGCTCTGTGGGCCACTGCCATCTCCTTCTCTCTCAACCTTAGGTGCGAATCTGGGTTACAAAAATTTCATGAATCTTACACAATTTTACAAGAATTTTGTGACACTGTAAATTCTTGTAACCGTGCTCAAATATTGTGAATGCAAGGATAAAGATTGTTCTTGTAACTTACAAATTGTTAGTGTAAGGATGAACATATTTCTTGCAATTAATAACGAAATTTGAAAGCCTAATTTAATAGACTCCTAAATTATTTTGTCATTTATATTTTGTTTTTAATTAATTTTAAATTTTAACTAATGAAGCAAAACAAATATATTTCCTAAGGGTATTTAAGTTATTTTAACACCAAAAGTGTATTTTTCCGTATTTCTATCCACATAGATATTATTTCCCTTTTTATTTTAGATTTAGCTAGAGTTGCGTGTTACCTTTATTTTGAATTAACAAAAATAACATCTCATTTTTAATTAAAATTACTATGCAAATTAAGTTAATATATTTGTTGGTAACTAACAAATATATACTAGTGTATAGGGTTGGAGGGGAATACACCAATAATGACAACTTACAATTTTTTCGATAGCCTTGACACTTTTAATGGGAGCAGTAGCTGACGTAATACTGATATTTGTTAAGCAACGAGAACACTAAATGAATAGTGATGGTAGATATGAATCATATTGAAAGCTCTTTTAGCAGATCCGGTGGACTAATAACTACTGTAACGTGGAATATGGTGGTTACAACTTGCCTTACTGAAAACCTTACTTTGATACTTAGCTGATTTTACACTTTAAATGGTATTAAGATATCTTTATTAGTAACGACTACTGAAGGTGTAAGCGAAGACTATGTTGTGAAGTGTATACCTATGCTGATATGTGATGACATTTCAATAGCATCCAAAGTTTAATACTGAAATGTAAAGAACACATGTACTTGTACGTGGTTTAGAGTGTGCTGCTCCTACATCCATGGACTGAGAACTTATCAGCCATTCCACTAACTAAGATTACAATTTGCTTACGGGTGCAAGCAACGTAACACAAAGTTTACCCTTACTATGCTACGACTTAACCTACTTGATTTCTTTCTTACTTTTAGTAGCAACAAGTACTTACCTTATTCTCTATGCAAACTTACAAGGTTTGTGTATAAGGGGGTTTGTTTTGTTTTCCATCTAAAGGACAAATTATTCGAAAAAAGAGTTTGTTCGGATCTAGGTTTAAGATATTACAAAGATTTTCTAAAATTCTAAGGGAATGTTAGTTAGATTTCTTGAGGTATAATAAAAAATAATTTCGAAGAAACTGTTAACACTTAAGATGATTCTCTTTTTCGAAATCGTTTTTGAGCGTTTTGTATTTGTTAAAGAGCTTGAATGCTTAAGATTCAATTGTGCATCATTTCAGTAACCTTCAAAGGTTAGGGTTCACCGGGTATTTATAGGGGGAATTTGAATAGTCCCGTTGGAAGAAGAACCAATCAAATCCCTCCACTTCGCCGTTTGAGATGTTCCCGTTTAAACTCTGTCATTTTGCTTTCGACGCCTGCAACATCGTACCGTTATAGCTTTGCAACATTGTACTTCTTCCTTGGTGCACGTGATTCTATGCAAATCTTCTACAAACTCAAACACTTAACGTATATATTGACTCCATGTTTCTTCAACAGGCTCGAACTAGGGTCAATGTCACACTCCGTCTTTCTTCATCTTTAAATAATTCCGTGTTTCTTTAATAGCGACACTCCGTGATTCTTCTGTAGCTCCAAACTTCAATATTTCTCTTCCATGTGCTATCGACAGAAGCTTTGTTCTTACTGTTAAACTACTACTGCTAAACCTATCCTTAGTGCCCCCTAATATTCGAGCAATACTCGGTTTTCGTAGTAGAAAAATTATCAGGATATTAGTATCCAATCAAAATAAATATTTTATTCAATAATTTTCCCAACAATTTCCCCATTTTGATGATGCCAAAACCTATCTATCATATATTGAAAGTCTATATACTGACGGGATCTTAGAATACTGAAAGGGTTACTTATATTTTGACAAAATATCCTTTAACTAATCAAAACAAGGTTAATTCAATATATAAGAGAATACAATTAGTATATAAAATATTGAGAAGTACATACAATTTCGTGTATTTATTCACATGTTTAAAAATTCATGTGCATAAACAAAAATCAACCAAACTTTATGTCTTCAAATGCCAATAAGATGGAATGGAAATCAAACTTGATTTTTTAAAAAAAAATATGTTATAAGTAAAAAATTGTTATTTTGATTGGAGGTGCTGCCAAAGCCATGCCATATTTAATTTGCAATTGTAAATAAATTATAACAATATTAATATTTGTGTATTTATTTCCAACTTTCAAAGTCGTAAGCAAAAGTAAAATACATCTTAAAGTTCCTGAATTTAAGCGTGTATAATAACTCTAGGGGTGCAAATTCGGGTTCAGGTAAACGGGAAAACCCGATATCCACCCGATACCCGTGAATTCGGGTTTGGGTAGTATTTCGGCTATAATGGGTCTTGTAAATTCGGGTATCGGGATACCCGTTCGGGTAGCGGGTAATACCCGATACCTGGTCAAGTTTTTTAAGTTTTTTTTTTTTTTAAATTTTCTAATTTGAAAATTGAAGTTAGGGGATATTTTTTTTAAAAATATAGTTACATAAATTATATAGATATTATTTTTACATAACAATAAAATTATAGATATATCATAAAAATACTCGATGCAAGTATAATATTGTCTGTATGACTCAATTCAATTAGAATATTAAGCACTATTTATTAGTATCATATGTGAACATGTCTAAAATTATAGTCTCAAATAATGAATTGTTATTTGCACAAATTACTTTTATTTCAACCCTAAGAATATTGATAAAATTAAAATTCATAAATTGTCACTCAAATGTGCAACACCACATAGCCGTTATATCCTAAAGTTACATGAAAAAGAGATGTATGCATGAATTATTCAGAAAAACTAGAAAACAAAGATTAATATTATACATAACAAATCAGAATTTACAAATTTAAGACATAATTTAAAAAAACAAAAAAAAAACAAAAAAAACAAAAAAAACAAAAAAACCAAAAAACAAACGGATAGTTAGGTACCCGATTTCTTGGGTACGGGTACCCGCGAATCTCCTCGGGTCGGGTATTGGGTACAATTAAGACTTCGATTTCAGGTTCGGATACCCGATAATACCCAAATTTGCAGCCCTAATTGTAGCTCAATGATTATTTATGTTCCATGTACGTGAGAAATCTTAATATTCCCGTAAAAGAAAGAAAATACTAGATATAACAGTATCAACATTAAGAACACAAATCTTCTAATGTACTAAGTATTTATCTAAGAAAAAACATTCTTAATCTTCGTTAGCACATCAACAGCCAATAAACAAACACAAGAACATTGGAAGTTTAGCTTATAAGATCAAAAAATTATATTCCCAAACTTTGGAAGAGATTTTAAAATGTGATTTTACATGCTCAACCTCAACCTGTGAAGAGTTTCAGTTCGAGATTTGGTAAAGGTCTAAAATCAAAAATTTCGATTATTCAAACATCTTAAATTTCCCAAAACACAGCAAGTTCTACGAAACATTATTTAGCTATAGTCAAGCTTCCACTCCATTGAACCATAAGTGTCTAATAGGGAGCAACGAGTGTGCGGAAGCTGGTTTTGAATTTGCAAGAAAAGAAATGGAGGATGAGAAGAGAAGAGAGAGAAACAACTTAATTTACGGAAGAGATGGAGGAATGAGATCAAAGAAAAGGTTGAGTCAGAGTGGACCCCCTCAAAGGTGTGACCCCCTTAATATAGTTATATTTTTTGTAGTTCACTCATCTTTATAAAATAAATAACGGGGCATTTTTGTTAGTACTTAAATAGTTCATATATTTTTATCACAATTACTATTAATTAGGGCTATTTTGTTAGATTTAAACAATAGGTGTATTTTATTTAAAATATTAAAATTTTAAGATATTTTTATCAAATAATCAATAATTTAGAATATAAACTAGTACTCCCTCCGTCTCACTAAAGATGTCACACTTTTCTTTTTGATTTGTCCCACTAAAGATGTCACATTTACATATTTGAAAAGTTTTTACATTCTAAACAATTTTTCCTTTCTCATAATTAATACAACCAACAACTTTTTTTCTTACATTACTAATTTCTTTCACATCATTAATATAACTAACAACTTATTCTCTCTATTTACACACCCTAAATAAAAGCTCTTAAAATCCTGTGCTATCCACAAGTGTGACATTTTTACCGGAACGGATGGAGTATAATTTCTCCTTATTTATAATATAAAATACCTTAACTTTCCTTAATCTTATTATTCTTTGTTTCTTTTTTTGTTTTAGCCATGTCCCATGATCCCATATTCCATTTTTGTCATTCAAATTTTCTTACTTTCGTTTGATAAGACCATCTTCCAATCCACCGCCATACTCATAATCAAAGAGAAAATGGTCAAAAGATTCTTGATATTTACACCAAGGTTTAATTAAATCTCTAAAATATTATTAAATACAATTAAGCTCTTAATGTTTATCACTCTTAATATTCATGCCCCTCCTTAGTATTATCACTCCAAATTTAATTTATTCTAGAATTTCTTTTATTTATTTGATATTAATTTTTTAATCTTTTCATCTAATTATTTAAAGCCCTCTATAGTTATTTCATGAAAAGTTTCATATAAATTTTTTGTGGTATTACATTGGACTAACCAAATTGATTTTTACTCTTGTATTTTCTTTTTCTTTTTTTCTTTCAATTTTCCTTTTTCATTCTGTTTATTGTCTTTATGTTTTAATAATTATGATGCATTTTATTTTATTATTTTCTTTCTTATTTTCTTGATTTCTTTTTTGTTTTTCTAAGTGCTTCAAAATATTTTTGATTTTTTTATGTATGTTCAAAATCATTTTCGTCTCTATGTTTTCTTCGATGGCTACCCACCCACTTATGGTAGCGCCAAATTCGTCATCGTCTTCCACTAGCCCTTCGCCTACCACCCAACCTGCGTGAATGTACCATCGTCGACTATTGATATTGAAAATCAAAATTGGAAAAGAAAAAAAACAAAGTGAAGAATAGGAGGAGGAGGAAGAAGAAGAAGAAGAAGAAGAAGAAGAACTGAGGTAATCTCGTCGAACACAATTATTTCATGGAAACTTATTAGCTGTCAATCTCTAAAATTTTGCCGCAATACTATAATTTAATGTTTAAAAGAGTTCTCATTTTTTATATAAATGTATTAAACTAATAAAAAAATTCTATTTTTTTATAATACAGCTAAATAGAGCTTTAAATTATTTGGATGAAAAAAGTATAAGTTAGTTCTTATTACTTTAATTAAATTAAATAAATAGAAAAAAAAATTAACTTAGAGTGGTAATAATTAGGAGGGGCATAAATGTTAAGAATTAAAAAAAATTAGGGGTTCGTTGTACCTAAACATACATAAAGGATTTAATCCTGATATTGTGCTCCAACCTATATGGGCTTTACAAATAAAATCATTTTTTTTTCTTTTGATTGCATAAAATAAAGAAGTTATGGTACAAATAGCTAGGGGCATACCACAAGGATAACAACCCACAAGTTGATATCCAAACAACTTGTTAAATAAGGGGAGCCCTCATTTAAACATTAGAAGAACAATGCTCCATAAAAGAAAAATCTCGCGAAGGAAAAGAAAAGTGTACTGTCAAGGTATTCCCTAGCTTCTGTTAGACATGGATCAATAGCTCAATAGATTGAGGAGAAAACATAGTGAAAGGTTTTTCTATTATCTTGTGTAAATGTTACTGCTTGTACAATGGTTTCTTATACAGAGCCATACAATCTGTAAGAGGAAGGCATATTGCCCTAAGAAAAAGCATATTGAAATACATAAGCCCTATTACAAGAAGAGGCAAAAGGTTGACTTCTCTACTTGTTTTGTTTTCTTGCTTGATTCTCTGAGCCAAATTTCTGATCCTTTTTATCTTGTTGTTTTATTTCTAACAGCTTCTACCAACATTTTTGATAAGATAGAGCCCATAAAACACTTGAAAAGTGACAGTTTTGATGTGATGCATAATCTCAGTCACTTGAAATGACTTATATTTAAATAGTTTCTCATATTCGGATGTCGAAAGTAAATGAAGAGTGACCATAAGCGTCAATCTGCGAGCTTGCTCAAGAACTTTCGATCCCCTCTTCTCAAGTGAAAACAAATAGCACTACTCAATGTAGACACCTCCTTCATTATAGGAAGTCAAGCCTTAATCTAAACTCCACACAGCTCTTGTCCAAACACATTTAAACAATAAATGAGATACAGATCCAACCACATTAGAACATAAGACAAGCAATATCAATAGCTAATAATAACAATATGTCCTTAGCAGCCCCTTGTATGCCACTCAAATAATGAAAGACAATTTTGGTGGAATAAAGTTTTTCAGAAATGAATCTATTCCAAATCCTAAATAGTTTTCATGCAAAAATCAACATACTTTGAGTATGAAAATGGGTGCACTGACGTGGTGGCGCAGGAGAAAGTGCTACCAACTTCTGTTTGACTGCCAATAATTAGTCGGAGGCGGAGGCCCCCTTAATTTGCATTAACAATCATTATGCTACATCTAACTATCTAATTACAGAGTAATTATACTGTAATTACGTTCTAGCAACATCTCTCTCTATCATTTGGACCGCCATTTTGTGGGCCCAAAACACATTGATTGTCAATGTCACTGGATTATTAGTAATTACTTATTACTGTTACTAATTGACCGTGGAGATTTGGTGAAAATTCAAATGAACTCTTGTGTCCTCCAAGTTGGCAAACTGCAATGAGACTCATATATTTCTACTGTCTGAACAATTTTTTTTTAATTAAATTTTGGTAGGGGGTTATTATGAAACTATGACAAAAATTGTATAATTCTTGTGCCTTAACTACTTGTCATCCCCCCCCCCCCCAAAAGAAAACCCACTTGTGGCATTAGAGTTCATGAGCACAAGGTTGTATTAATTTATGGGATTAGGTGAAAAACACCATCAACTTTTCTGGTGTTCGTATATACACTCTTAAGGACTATTTATTTGGACGAAGGAAAAAAAATAAATCAAAAGTTCTAAATTAATATTATACGCATGAGTTGGACAATCTTTAGAGTTGGATAATTTGCACTCTTACTTCTGTGACACAATCTCGTTACTTAGTATAATTGTTGAAAGTGGCCATAAAAAGGCCACATGCTCGCATCCATATTTGTCTGCGAAACTTTGTCCAATCACTTTTAGGGCAGCCACAACAGCGGCTCACTGCCCATCAATATCCGCCGTTGCAGCTCTTCAGGCCGTCGGGTTTCATGCTCGTTGTCGCCGCCACGCGCACGTGGCACGCACTCGCGCTCCGCGATCAATCGCAGCGCGCATGCGTGACACGCCTCCACCCCGCGAATGGGCTTTATTTTGACGATTTTTTCCGCATATAAAATAATTATTTTATTAATTTGATCCGCAACAACTCTTATATATATATATATATATATATATGTATATATATATATATATTTGTAACGGTAAAGTGCAACGGCACTTTAATTATTACTATTATAATTTTGTTTTTTTCTTCTATTAATATCTACATCTCCACACTTCATTTCTCTATCTCAAATTCCATATACTTCATCTCTTTTTTCTTCATTTTTTCTTATTTATCATGTCTACTCCCAACCATCAAGCGGTGATCCAACATTTGTTGTCGCAAGAGATTGATCCATCCATTTTTGGATACGATCCAAATACTTTCGGCGCATCTAACGACTCATTGGCTCGGCTCCTCATCTCCACATCTCGACGCCATCAATTTACCCGACGAGGCGGAGATGTCGAGGCAAGAAGCCCGAATTCCATACTCAGCGGAAGAAACGATGCATATATTTGAAATATATGCCGACATGAGCGAAAATATGATCCTCGACAACCAGCAAAAATGATCGTCAATCTGAGCAAAGGTGGCGGAAAAGTACAACGAGATACGCCATCGAGGCGCGCCCGAGCGCACTGCTCATACGGTTCGGGGCCACTACAATAGAGTGAACCCCGAGGTCGCCAAATTCTGCGCAATCTACAACATTATCGAAAGGGAGATAAGGAGTGGCTCAAGTAGGTCTGACGTGTTGAAGGATGCCATTTCCACATACTTGAACAAGAACAACAAACCGTTCAAGTATGTCAAGACTTGGGAGATGGTTCGCTTTTGCCAAAAATGGGCGGGCAGCGGGTCGGCCGGACTGAACCGTATAAAGCACACGGCGGACGGGCAATTCAGTACTAGCGAAGATACCGAAGCCGATGAGTCGAGTAGGAGCTGCCCCATTGGCCAGAAGGCAGCAAAACGGAAGAGAAGTGGCAAGGCGACATCCTCAACGACCACTGCAGCGTGGGAGAAGATTGGCAAGATCCGATCCTCATTAGATAACACCACCCATGCCGCCTTGCTCAAGTTGTTCTTTGAAGCCAGCGCTTTCGACACATTTAAAATGTCAGAAGAACAAGTCGAGAACCACCGCCGGCTTCTTAACAATTTGAAGGAAAAATTGGGCTATATTTAGGATTTTAATTTATGTAATTTTACTGCTTTCAATAATGTAATTTAGATTTTTTTTGTTAAAAAAATAAAATTTTAATTATATTATTCAAGTTAATTCGATTTAAATTATGAAATGGACAAATAACATGAATTATGAACTAATTAAATAAAATAAGAGATGAATAGTGTAAAAGAAATTTAAATCTCGGCCTCTGTTATAAGGAGTAAAATTTTAAGGGAAAAATTATTGTGATACCCATAAATAATGTAAAGAAAATGTAAGAGCATGCCCGTTATTATTGAAGACATAAAAAAATATAAGTACTATTAGAAAGACCTCATAACGAGTTATTCGATGATATCTTAAGTTAAATGATTGGCTATCCAACGATAAAGTTATTGAATGGATAAGTTTTGACGCGAGATTTTTGTATGCACATACTTTTGCTAGTTTTGAAATTGAAATTGAAATTTCGACATCAAACGGTGTAATCGGCAGAGAGCTTCTAATGCTCCAGGCTAGCTATTCATTTGCGAAATCAAATTAGCTAATCGATGGCCGGTGGGCATAAAATTGCGTCATAAATATGATAGAGCCAAAATATTTATTAATGACTGACTAACTCTGCAATTGAAACTTTGGACTAAATAACCTTTAAGAATATACTTCATATGATACGATACCACCGTAAACGTTGAGGTATCATTACACCTAATCTCTTAATTTATTAATTAAATCGATAAAGTCAAATGACTTAAATTTACGTTAATCGAATAGTATACTCGAATAAGTAGATTTCACTTATGGGAAGGAAGAACTCATTAAGTTTGAGCTTTGATGGCAATTATTCCAGTTTTGTGATAGCGTGAGAATACTACATTATAAAGTTTATGAATTCGCAGTGAAATTAATTGTATCTAAAATGAAAATTTTCACCCTTAATGAGATTTGAACTCAAATTTTACATTCATCCAGTAAAAAACACATCTACCATGAATTTTTATGATCGAACGACTTGAACATTACTATCATTATCTTACTCGAATACATAATATTTATCTATTCATTCGTATTAGAAATAAAAATCGTATTATTCAATAATATTGGGATTAAGTAAAATAAATAATACATTAAGTGCATTTATAAATTGACTCTGTATTTTTTGATAAATCAAAATGTCATTATGCTAGTTAATAATTTTATTCACATAATTGTGAAATTAATGGCACCAAAAATACATTAAATTAGCTGAAAATTTACATCCGTCCTAGTTCCTACCAACAATATATTCAACTAACTTAGATATTTGGTGTGATTAATCAAATTTCATTGACATTGTATTGTATAGGTATCGCCTATAGCCTCGTGACATAGTTCAATTAGTATGAAAATTAGAAAAAAAAATTTGATTTTGATTTGCAAAAGAATATTTTTAATGATTAATAAATACGATGTAACTAGTAATTTTGGGGTTGTTATTAGGCCGATCTCTAGTCAATAAAATTAATTGAAGTTAAAATTGGATAAAGTGACGAGTAGATTGCGCAATAAAGGAAATTTGACATATTCCAGTAAAGTATCTTTATCTTCTATGCAAGAAAAGATAGGTAGTACAATATGTCAGGATATTATCAATTTATGGTATGAATAAACCATATAGAAAATTGAAATGTCCCCAATTTTGGATTATAAAACCGTGATAATTAAGATTTCTATTAATGAATTGAGTGTTGGTCTTCTAATGAGATAAGAAGTAAATCAAGAAACATAATTAATTCTTCCTTAGTATACTTACATAGGGCTATAATTAATAGCGCAATCATGGAGAATTAGCTAGCGTGTCAGTATTAGATGCCTAAAGACCTGTTATAAATTGCAAATAATGGTTTAGCGTTGTATTAATATGGTCAGCGTAATTAATTGCTGACTGCCATACCCACTTTGATTATTTAATAAGAGAAGACAGTAATATATATATAAGAAAGTATTAAATGAGGCAGGGGTGAAGACAATTATTAAATGCTAATTGTTGAAAAATCCAAAGACTTGTTATAGTGTAGGGTCGCGAGACATTAATTTGGGTGAGACATTGGCATAATTATATATAGGCTACACTTGTAGAATTCTTTCCTAATCTTATTACATAAATAGGCGTGTGTGTGTGTTATATCGCATGCGTGCGGATCTCTAGGAACCAAATATGTTTTGATAATTTGATGATTTGTGATCATTCACCATGATAGCTTCTCCACTATTTTATGTATGCAAATTAATTATGGCATCATATCATAATTACAAGTAATTTGTAACCCCTTTTTTCGGCAATGATGTCTTCTTTCTTTTTCAAATATTGAAAATAAGAAAGACTATTTTTCAGCCAACTAAAAGAATCCAAATACACTATTTAGGATATGATCATGCATTTTCTAAAAGATTGACACATATATAGATTGACACTTAAATTATACATGTACATGGGATATGATCATGCATAATCCAAGAATTCTCCTCCAGTAAACTAGTAATATAGTATTTGTGTTGTTATAATTGACACATATATAGATAAATAAACAAATAAGCACATATATGTATATGTATTGTCATACCCCATGTACATGTATAATTTAAGTACAACAATATTATAGTATAATGGATATCAAAATTTAATAATTTATTAGGATATACAATGTCAGGATTCTTCACCCACATAACTCATTATTCATTTAATTTTCTTATGTTTGGGCTTATGTTAGGAGTAAAGTTGTTTGGCCCATGTGTTTGGTTCAATGGAATATAGCATTAAAAGAAATCATATCAAATAGAGATAAAGGAGAGTATGAATGGGGGAATTACACAACCAACTTCATTTACTACCATAAATTAAAACCCTAAAACTAGTAATGCATATCAAAAAATGACGTGTGAATATGACCAAATTATTGGGTGATGATCTTCAACATTTGTTCTTGTTCAATTAGCTTTAATGATATTGCAACAACGTCCAAAGTATAAAGATATGATATGTAGTTTGTTGAAATAGGCAGATGAGAATCAAAGGGACCCCCAATTTTCAACATCATATTTATTGGGCGTGGGCTTTACCAACCGACACTACCTCCCTAATCTCACCATCAAAACAATTCACCAAAACCATGCCCACATTGTATTATCTGTCTGGACTAATATATATAGCAAGATGAACTAGTCATCATAAATTTTAATCACGTTGTTAAGCTGGCGTCGACTATTAAGAATAAGAGTGAATTATAAAAAAAGTAACTATATTATTGGGATTACACTTTTACGATATTCATAAATAAAATTGACTTTTTCGGTAACTATATCGTAAGGTAATATTGTTTGAGATACTTTTTGCATTTTTTTATTTATATTTGGGACAAAACTACGCCCAAACAATTGACATTTAGTCTATTTTTTTCTCTTTCTCTCTCATCAGACACAACATTTTCTCTCTCGTCTTTCATCTTTTTCCTCTCTCTTCTCTCTTCTCTCTTTTGCAAATTCTCTCTATTAAGGCATGCCCATCGCGTGCCTTAAACACGTCGCCGCATGCTCAAGCCTGTGAGCACGCCGATGTGGTGCTTGCACACGATGGGCCTGATGGGGATTGCTATTCCAATGAATGATTTCTCTTCAATTGCCGATGATCTTATAGGATGATATTTCGAATTAAGAACATGCAATTCACACAATCTACCCTAGAACGCATATAGATAGGAAACAGATAAATTTGTGGTCATAGAAATTCTCTTAGAGTTCAAATATTAACCTTATTTGCAGAGTCTTCATGTTGATTGTTGTAAGACGAGGGCTTGTAACTTCCGTCACTTTACCAATCCAATTCGTCTAGCAAACATAAATCCCGTCAGCAATCTTCAGAGCTCTATTTTACCCTTCAAACAATCTCCTTTTCTCCTGCGACATCTAATAAGATCTCTTCATCATCGAGAGATCTTCACGTGCATATCTCTCACGCCTTAATTGGAGTCCTGTATAGAAAGATACATTAGTTCTATGAAAACTGCCAGAAGTTTTTGCTACGGGAATTTGCGTGCGCGAATTTCTTTCGACGTCGATTCCTTCTCGAACATGGATTGATCTTTTTCTCCAACATGGATTTAGGATCCTTATTTATTGGAGAAATCTATTCAACCAAAGAATATTTTGTCCTATATCCCTCCTATAGTTTGAATATTGGGGTGGACAATATTCTATCAAACTTCATAGCCGGGGTGGAGAACGAAATCGATAGAACTATTTTTTTTAAGGCAAAAACGTTTTCCTCATCAAAAGCTGCTCTAAATTTCGTGTCTAACCCCCTATATGTAGGGGTTGTTGGGCTAGGTCAAAGATTCCAAGGAGAATTAGGACAATGCCTCATAATGAGCTTAATTCTATGAAGTTAAGTCCAACTTAATTAAGTCCATTAATATTAATTCACTCCATTATATAATTAATATTGCACTACCCGTCCTCATCAATATTACGAATATGACTACTTTTTAATTCATTTAATTCCCGTGTTTAAAATTTCCAATATCCATTAATTAACTTAGGCTTGCTGGTAGCTTCAATTAATTAATATCTTTTACCAGAGTGGTCTAGTCCAAGAACATTATTTATTATACTAGAATAAATTCCAACCATCCGGGTTTCATATAATAAATTCATTTTCTCAAACACGTCTTGGGGATATTATCAACTCGGGTTCTCCCGAGACACGATTCTATATACTAACAATACTAATACCTCTAGACATTAATTACCACTGCCCAATATATCGGGAATTACTTAGGGTTTCAAAAACCTGCATCCATTGATAAGTCAAAGCAATATATAATTAGCATCGTATGCTTAATGTTACATATATAGGTTAAGAAATATATAAAAACCGAGATCTTGTACTTCATTTACACAAAATCGAAGTATGTATCTCACTGTAATCCATTTCAGTGTTATACCACACCAGTGTTATCAGTTGGCCAAGATAGGCGTGCAAACTTTGGATTAACACTACAATTTTTCACAATAGATTGTCCATGTCTATCTAGGTTGTAAACTTAATTTCTTCTACAAAGAACCGACTAAAAGATCTTTTATAATCATGGATCAACTATTCAGTCTACAATATAGAAAGAAGACTTGTTTGTCCAATTTATGATTATATGCTTAAGAATAAGCATCCATAACCACAAAAGACAAACCATGTGATAATATTAACTTCTTCTCACTACGTGAGAAATAAGGCTTTCAATACAAAGCAGCTCAAAACATGTTTTTCAGTATATAAACCCTAATAAGGTCGTGCATGGCAGACTGTGCTTGAGCACGTTGGCTCGCGTTTGCAGCCAGCCATATATATATATATATATATATATATATTCGAAAAAACGACTTTAATAAAAAAAATTGTATTTTCTTTTGCAAAACACTATTCAACGGTCATTTTTGATTTTTTTTTTAAATTCTAAAATTCCACTATAAATATCCCACTTCGAACTCATTTTTATTCACGCCAAAATCAATTACTCTCCAATTTCTCTGCAACTTCATTTCACTCTATATTTTATTTTATTTTCTCTCTCAATACTTGTTGTTCACTTGCATCTTTTCTGCAACAAAGAAAATTTCTCCAGCGCCGATATATCCAACCAACAACATCGAGCGTTATTTCCGGATGGCTCGCAATGCCGAGGCGCTGAGAAGGCGTTATATGGCTGCAATGGAAGCCAATAAACCCCGACAACTGATGCAATACATCCACTGTTATAGAGAAGGCGCCGACGCCCGTCTTGTTGCAGATTATTTCTCCAAAATCCGCGATGGTGGGCGACTGTATTTCGCCGGTGGTTCTGTATAAGCCGAAATTTGTTTATGCGCATAGTCAATACATTGGCGGCGCATGAAGAGTACTTCCAATAGTGGCGGGACAGTACCGGGCGGCTCGGTCTTTCCATGCTCCAAAAATGTACGTCGGGTATTTGACAACTCACAACTAACTCAAGTTTCGACATAATCGACGAGTATTTGCTCGTTGCCGGAAACATGGAGAAAATTATAATTAAACTAAAGAGAGACAAGTAGGGATGTCAATTTAGCCAAAATCACATGGGTTGGCCCGATTAACCCGACAATCCGATAGGGTTAGGGTTGAAAAATCTCAAACCAAAAAACTCTCAGCCCGAATTATCCCAAACCGAATAGCCCGCAATCCGATAGGGTTGGCCCGTTGATAGCCCGAACTCATAGGACGACCTGAAAATTAGTGAGTTCTCATTATTTAATTTTCAAACTTCATTAATTTATTATTTTTCCAACTTTTGAAAGTTAGTATAATAAGATTGTTTTCAAATGTATGTGAAAAAATGCATTTTGATTCAATATTCGAAAGTTATGTTCATCATTTCACTTTTCTATATTTTACTATATTTAATATTTTGTATTTTCTTACTTCTCTAAAAGCTATATATTAGTTTTGAGCTGAAATGACATTCATTTATTGATATAGTTCTTTGTTACAAATATATAATTATCAAAATTAATATATTAATTAAAAAATTCATAAAAAAATTTGAGCTTGATTGGCCCTATGGGTTAGCCCGAAATCCGATAATTTAGGGTTAGGGTTGAGACAAGTAACCTCGTTTCTTAACAATTTAATCGTGAACATATTGAATTAGGTAGACAATATAATGAAAATTAATTTATTATGCTTCTTTTGCAATATTCTTTCTTTCTTCTTTGTGAATTATTCCATTGTGAGTTATGGCATAAATTTAAAAAGTTTTCATTTATTGCACATGCCTTCCTTCCACTTAGGGGAATATAAATTATTGCTTTAATTATTTATTTCAAAGCAGATATATATATTTTTTAATTGACTTATTTTATTACTCCACCATTCTAAAATGGTACGATGAATTGACTAAAACCCAATCTAAATGCATATTTAAGTTATTACGATTTTTTTTGTTTTTTTTTGGGGGGGGGGGGGGAATGGAAGATGCTGGGATTTGAATCCTTAATTTTTTTGATATAAGACATGAGTCAAATAAAATATAAACTAGGTAAAAATTTATAGCAAGACATAACAACTATTTTAACGAGAACAAATTTATTACATATATATTTAATGATTTCTGTATGGGTGGACTTACTTAATAATTAAGGGAACGACTCTGTGACACCCCTTACTCGATTACTAAATAATCGAATAAGTGACGTCACGATGTGATAAGTTTCACCTGTTTTTCAATTAAACAAAAATCCAAACATATTTCCACCTCGTCAAAGAGACAATCAGTCACAACAAAATCATAAATATATATATATATATACAAAAATCTGCACGGCAGATTCACAAGATTACGTCACCACATGCCACTAACTTATGTACAATATTTACTCAAAAAGAATAAGTGACTTGACAAGATCGCAGCTGCTGAAACGACGAGGAATGGCTGATCAGAGAACAAGGGTTGTTCCTTGTTGTTCTTGGTGGTTGAGGAAGAATCGAGGCGGACGGCTTCGCCCACTGCTCGACGGCGACGGAGGTGGACGGCTGAATTCACGGCCAAGCGATGGTCAGAAGTAGTGGCGGCGTGGTTTTTGGCCAAGAAAGATGGGGGCCGTGCATGTGTGTGTGCAGCCCGAGAGAGATGGAAACGGCGGGATGGAGAAGAATAGGCGACGCCAGAGGGATGACGGCTAGCCAACGCGGCCGAAGGCGGTGGCGGCGAGGACTGGCGGTGGAAGGGGGAGTGACCGAGAGAGAGAAGAAAGAGGGAGAGAGAGTGAGGCGGTGAGTTTGTGGGAGAGAACCGAGAGTGAGGGAGAATGATAGAAGAGATAAGAGGGGAAAATGATAAATAGGGTAGTAATGTTGTGGGCTTGGGCTTGGCCCAAGTCCACTTCTCTTTTCTTTTCTTTTTGGCCCAATGAAAACAAGATCCAACCTAACTCTTAAATTATACCCTTTAATTAATATTAATCTCCCTCAATTAATTCTATAATTAAGTAAATTTATTTGTAATATTTTGGGCGATATTTGGGATATTACAGACTCATGTGAAGATACATGTATGGATGAACTTACATTATTAACAGTTAATTATTAATTAAAAATAAATAAATATTAAATAAGTATTAATCATAATTAGGACTCATAATTAGGACTTGTTAAGTTTATTAGTGCCAATTTATTTGAACTGAAATTTATTAATCAATAATTAGAATTTATTAATCTATCACCAGGATTTATTAATTTTTAATTAAGATTGATTAGTTCCAATCAAGATGTACCAATCTCTAATTATTTTTTATTAATTAATCTAATTATAAATTAAATTAATACATTATTTAATTAAACTGAATATATATATATATATATAGAGTCGTAATCAAATGAGAACTCACATCTAACATGAGAACTAAGACCAAATCTAAACTGTTGATTTATAGGAATAGATGGTTATGATATTGCCACGTGTAATAATTAAAAAAATCAAAAAATTCAATATAATTCC
>JAYDZE010344373.1:0-17837 GCA_034509125.1 Monilaria moniliformis
AACTGCCTAACCTCAATTGTTTGAAAACCAAGCATCTGACTAACCAACTTTGCTGAGCTAGTCTTCCCAATACCAGGCGTCCCACTCAAAAGCACAGCTTTCTTAGCACCAGAATCGTTCTGTTTCTTTCCTTTTCCTTTTTTCCTGGCATCAAGGAATTGCTCATTCCAGTTTACCAACCAATCATGGAGCTGCTTCACCTGCAATCAACCGGATACTATCGCTAATAAAATATTGACAGGAGTAGACCTCTTTATAAAGTTTCTTTCCCAAAGGAAAGCTAGAGAAATAAAGACTAAACACATACCAGAGACTGATTCCCAACAATATCATTAGGAACCTTTGGCCTATATTTTTCTGTCCATGATAGGGAAGTTTGTGGAGTAGATTGGTTTTTTCGCTTAGAAGATGCTGAAATAGAGGCCAATTCTTTTGTATCTGAGTTTGTCACAGTTTGGCCTGCTTGTTCTGGAAAACACATTGGAGTAAACATTAAAACAAAGTTTATGCTTCCAATAGCTGGAACATACACATATACATATAACTTATAGCTCACTGATAGCTTAATCCGAACATCAGACTATGGAATGGGAACATACTACTTTTTTCAGGCTTTTGAGGGCTCTTCTTGGGAGGAGATGGAGCAACCTTAGCTACTGGCTTCTTTGATTTATTTGATGCTCGAATCATATCAAACAAACCATCCTCCGTGATGAAAGCAGTACTGCAAAAGAGATAAAAGAGACAGAAAATCTTAGGACAGCACTCTGACAGAAGCATGAGAGTGGTCTTGATATCACCAAGTACAGCAGATGAGAAAATGAGAAACTTGCCCAAGCTCTTTGGCCTTCTCAGACTTCCGTCCACCAATATCTTCATCACACAGAAGATAATTCTGCAAGAACAATGTCAGAGACTACTAGTAGTGAAGCAATATCAAATCTACTTATCAAAATAATCACCGTCTTTTTGCTGACAGATCCAGTAACACGTCCACCATGACGTTTGATCAGATCCTCAGCTTCTTCTCTTTCTAAACTGGAAAATGGAACAATGAAAGCAAACTAAATAAGAAAAAGAGAAAGCACCAAAAAAATCTATGGCAACATATGGACTAGTAAGAGTATACTTCAGCATTCACACTAGGAACACCATATGCAACAGGTACACACAGTCCCATCATCTTTTTAAGATGAACAAGCCAAACATCAGATGATATGCATACAAAGACTATTGTATAGAAGGATTACCTGTCAAGTGTTCCACTAATCACAAAAGTCAAACCATTTAAACAGTCTGGAGCACCTTCAGGAACTTCCTGATGAATAAGAAAATCAATAATGAATGGTCAAGAAGTGATATTTAAGACAAGACATTCGCAATTTCTCAACTGCCATACCTTCTCTCCTTTATGAGGAGGATCTTTCCTCTCACCGAAGTTCATAAAACCACCCCTTCCTCCACCACCTCTGCCTCTTCCGCCTGCTGGTGCACCTCTTCCACCACGGCCTCGCCCACCAGGTTTCATAGATTTAGCATCTTTATCATCCATGTCCTCTGCATCACTCTTATCAACATCCATGCTTTCTACAGTAATTTGGGTGACTGTAGAACCTTTTGCACCCCGATCCCTACCCCTACCCCTACCACTTCCAGCAGATTTTGCATTCTTTACTGTTTGATCGTCATCTTCATCAATATCATCAACAGTTTTCCGAGCAATGCCTTTACCAGATCCACTTTTCAACTTCTTGTTTGGACTGGCGCCTACTGAACCCTTCCTCGAGGTAGGAGTGGCAAAATCATCATAGTCATCATCATCATCATCACTGATTTCAAATTTGCGGGTTTTTTTGCCTGTTGGAGGCTTCACGTTGGCTGACCCTGTACTGCCCTTTTGTGCCTTCTTTTCAGAAACTTCCTCAACCTCCATCTCATCTTTTACACTTTGTGCATCCTTAGCAAAACATTTGCTTGATTTCCTCCTACTAGAGGATTCTTTTGCTTCTTGTACCTAGAAACCCCCAGATATAGAAAAACATTTCAGGTGAATCACGGTTCCCATAAGTAACTCTGTTGCAAAATATAAAGTATCCATGTTCAAATGCATGAGAAATGTAATTTCTGGCATTCTTTATAATCATAGAGGTGCCATAATGCCATGTCACCTAAATATTAATACAATGCACATATATTTTTTTACGAGCACACTGAGCTCTTCCTATAGGAAAAGGGCATTCAGAAAAAAATGATTGTCATGGAAAAATGACATTTTCCAGGTGAGGACTTACAACAGTTGGTTTCTCAGGTGTAGATGGCTTTTCTTGCTTCGATGAATTGCCATTTCCTGTGTCTTTACCATGTTGCTTCATGAACCACTTTCTTATATCTTGAGACTGAAATTCGGAGAAGAATATTTCAATGAAAGTATATCAGGATATCAAGACTCCTTCATCACAAGCCCCTCATACAGGGGGGACGGCCCAAAAGAATGATATCTTAACTAAGTAAGCAAATAAGCAGAAAATTGCCCCAAGCCTAATTTTCAACATACCATCTCTCAATCTAGAAACTGGCTTCACGCTACCAACTCCCCACTTCAAAACGCCATCTGAAACAAGAAAATTAGAAAGAAATACCCACACGACCGTACATAAAACGAGAATCCATTGAAAAGAAACCAGTCTAGATGGTATTTTCTCCTAACTCACTACTTCACAGGGAAATATCGCATATAAGGAATATACACATACAGATTAGGGTTTATGCTTCAGCATGTCAAAAAATAGTGAAATACTTCTACAATTGACAATAAACAACGGCAATAGACCGAAATTTCTCGTGCTTCAGTCATCCCGAGTCCGCCCATGCAATCCATAGAACAACTGATAGCAAAAGAGCTTCAGACACACATAGTGAGTGCAATATAAACAGAGAGAAGCGGGAAAATTACTCGATTACGGAACATTATCTGACGATTACTTCCGACGTCAGCAAAGCGCGAGCACTTGAAGCAGGTGCGTTTTCGATAGAGAGAGAGGGGTTTTGCAGTGGAAGGAACTCTCAAAGAGGTTCAAGCGAGCCGCGGCCGCGCCATGAAACTGTGGGACCCTAACCTGCCGTTGGCTAATCTCAGCCGTCGATCTCCACACACGTAGCGTAATTAATAGGCCGTTGAAAGGCCCAATTAATTTGCCCGTCGAAAATGATGTAGGCCCAATATGGTATGGCCCAATTCTATTTTATTTAATGTTTATTTTTTTCCAGAAAATTAAGAAATTTGATTATACATATTTGTAGTGTGGACGCTCAATGTGCCTCACTTGCAAATTTACATAGTATTCCGTTCCTTCACTAAAAGTGTGCAATATTTTTGATGGCATTAATTTTAATAAAATATTAGACAGATATTTTTATAGTGGAGAAAAAGTCATATCGAAAGTAAATAACAAATCATATAAATATTTTATGATGGTTCATGTCTATTTTTTTTGGCAAATAAGGAAATATATAAGAGTAAATTATAAAAAATGAGTGTTACTTTTTACTAAAAAAAGAAAACTTTCCTATACTATCCTCACTCAATAAACATATATTTTAATAATATATTTAAGTTTTATTTATTTTAATATAAGATGGAATCATGTGTAAGAATTCTTCAAAATTATGATAGAATTTTATATATTCGATATATGTAAGAAAAAACAGGATAAATAAAAGAGAGAGAGAGAGAGAGAGTTCCAATACATCTAGTGGCAAATCGCTGCATGTATACATCGATCGTTCAGCATAGCTACACAAATAAGCAGAAACTAAACGAGGTAATTGGGATTTTCTTACACAACAACACATGAATCTAATCTAAATCATAAACTGCAACAGACGACATCAAGACACTCCCCATCCAAAGCTTCCCATCTCTCTCCTCCACTTCACTCACTGCTTTAACTACTTTCCCCGGTATATCCTCCAAAATCTGCAGAAGCTTACCGTCTTCGCTGTACTTCACCACCAAGGCGTGCATCCGCCCTCCGATCTGCATCAGGTAATGGAGCTTTGCAGAGATCGGAAGTTTCAGCCAGGCATGCCGGAGTTTTGGATATAGACCTAGGATGTGCGCGTATATGCTTCTCCGGCAATGGATTGCTACCCAGAACTCGCCCTTCTCGTTTGTCCGTACATTGTCCGGAAATCCAGGGAGCACGGCAAAGGGCTCCCATGTCCCGGCCTTCTCACCTTTCAACCAGTATTTGATCAACCTACACAAATTGGTTAATAGAAACTCATTATAATTCAATGTTAATCATAGCTGCAATGTATTGATTTGCTTGCTAAAAACAATCAACAAACTGAATGACAATATCTATTCTGAGAAGATGTACAAATCCTCACATTTCAAGTTGTAAACATACAAACTAGCATCAAGTGATAACAATAACAATTCAGCTCTCTCGATTACATGGATAAATCAAGTAAACTTAGGATGATGAGTGCACATACCTCCCAACTGAAGCCTCACAGAACACAAAAAACGAACGATCCTTACTTAAGGAAATGCCATTTGGAAACTGTATGTTCCGGACAAGAACAGTGGTTTCTTTTGTTTCCGGATTGTACTTCAGCACCCTTCCACTATCCTCGCTAGAGAAAACCAACTGGAGGAAGTTCCTGAGACGACCAGATACTAGAATCAAGCGTTTAGCACTTACCAAAACTCTCTCCTAAACCTCCAAACTAAAATAAAACTTTCACTACGAATTCATAATCAGCAATATCCACACCTACCTTCTTCTGTACTTAGTGCTGCTATCAGTAAAGTAAACGTTCCCTTCATCATCAACGTCTAAGTCGTTTGTGAATCCCAGGGGAACGCCTTCCGCCTCAGTGGTCAGAGATGTGGCCAAACCACCCTCGGGGCCAACCTTCATCAACCCGAAATACGCATCAGCAATGTACAAATCACCACTCTTCTTGTCAAATCTTAGCCCCAAAGGCCTGCCACAGATGTGTTCGTTCTTCACGTAGCTCAGCACTGATGGCTTCGGATCGCATAGGCCCGACCTTAAAACAACAACCAACCAATACAGTATGATCAAATGGTATACTTCCATTTTCTTTCTCAAACTATACATGAGTATAGTACATCACTGTTCATTGCATAAAACTTCAAAACGAGATGCATATGCTGCAGCAGTTATGTAGGGAGAACAACCTCCAACCAACAAGTAATGATTTCTCAAATTGCAAAAATGTGAAATCAAAACAACTCATTTTACAAGAAAAATATCATCTCCCAACATAAACTAGAAAATTAAACAATTCATTATTCTGAAACAGACAAACTCATAACTAAATCAAACACAACTACAATAAAATGAATACACGCACAAACAGTCAAATACACAGTCGAGGTACCTAAATTTGAAACAAAACAAAAAAAGAAAAAAGAGGAAAGAATCACCGATTAGCCGAAGTGTAGGCAAAGTCATTCCACTTCTCCCCATCCCAGAAAACAACCCTGCCATCAGCGACGCCGGTGTACGGGCCGCGGCCCTTCGGATCGAAAGCCATGCTCTCGGGCCCCTGCACCTGATTCAAAAACCTAATTTCCGATTTCTGGAGCAGATTCTCGCGGTCCCTCTCGATAGGGAGGGCGGACAACGGCGGCATTTCTACCCTAACCGACTCGAAATCGGGGAATTCGGAAATCGCGGAGTGCCGGAACGGGTCGACGGCGCAGTAGACCGCCAGCAGGATGAACAAACCAGCGAATGCTCCGGCGGGCGTCATGGCCGGCGAATGCAGAGGATTTTGATCGTTGGATTGGGGGATTAGGAGCGGAGATACATGCGGTTTTTATGAAAACAATTTACACCTAACTGTGCATAAATAGATGGATAGTTATTAAATTGGATGTATCCTGCAACCAACCACCATCTGCCTACTTCCTGCTAGCACAGGAGTAGTGTGTGATCTTTTGACTGTTGTGTGGGGGGCGCATTTGAAGCTAAATTCTGGATTGTTCCGCCATTGCTTTTAATGCAGCAGTTTTTATGTCTAAATTCGGACCACTTTGACTCGTGAGATTTTTATGTTAATAGTACTTTTCTTTTTTATATAACCCAAATGTAGGAGTAACATTTAATCAACACAAGCACAAAAATAGGAAAAGAGTTGCTATATTAGATAAATAATAGTACTTTATATAAATGTAAATATACAGAAATTGCAATTCGGACTCAAGTATGAATTTTTAGCTATTACTATAAAAGTAAAAATAAAAATATGAACTAGCCACTTTGAGTAGAATCATGCTGACCCATTTTTCAATGGGTTGGATCATATTCCTACAGACCAAAAAAATCTTGTAATATGGATAACTTTTAAAATTAAAATTCGAAAAATCTTCATGGCCATTTAGACACCGGACAAGAACCCATGAATTGCTACAGCAAACTCATCACACAAGCAAAAAAGAAAATCGACTTTCCTGTTTCAGCCCAACAAAACAATTATTAGTGAATATACAAGCCCAATCTTGATCTCATCTCATAAGAACTGGTCCAAAATGGGAACTAACAGAAGAAGAAAACTAGACTCTGGGGAAAAAAACTTGTTCGCGTAGTACTGGAGCTCCAACTCCAGTACTATGCGAAGACCTGACCTAAACTAACTACATTCACACTTTTGAGCCTGACTATTATCTGATCCTTTGACATAGTCAAGAATCTGCTTCTCTTCGACATCATCTACATTCGCCCTGGTTCATGCCAGATAAAATATATACACACTGCAGTCTGGAATGAAAATTCAATAGAGAAAAACCATAGACTTCTTTATCTTGAAAATAAAGGCAAAAGAGAAATACAAACATGCTCTATCAACTTACTCTTTTGACCAGTTGATTGCATGCATCAAGAAAGTGCCTTGATTCCCTCAATCTAGAACGAGAAATGATATTCAAACATATAGGCTATAACATGATGAAATCCACAAGATATCCATAATCTAGTTGAAGACCAATATGTATGCAGAACAAACACGGCCACTGCTATCTCTATATCCAGAGTATTTCACAGAATTCCAAGTCAAGAAACTATTCTAGCAAGAAAGTTTTGTTCACTCTTAGAACCGAGGAAAATGAACAGAGCTGAATGTCCCTCGAGAGAATGAACATGTCAAGATAATGAACAAGAAAAGCCAGAGATGCATAAATAATGTATACATGATCCGTGGCATATCCATCACCAATTCAAACAAGTAAATCTCATGCTGGAAGACGCCAAAGTCGATCATAAGTGGCACGACACTATAATGACTCACATTTTGAGCACCAAGTTATTGTTTTCCCTAGAACTTTACTTCAGATATGTAGCTACATTTCCACCAATAATTCCTCATTCACATCTATGCATGAAATCGTAAGCTATCAAAGAGTTGAGGGCAACACTAATGCTAAGCAACGCAGACAAAGTAAAAAACTTCGAAGATCTTTCCTCCTAGATATATCAATTCTAAACCAAAAGTACGCAATATCACATTATCAGCACAAAATCACAAAAACAAAATTAATTTCAAAACTTAAAGCACCAAGATAAAATACAACAGAGAAAGAAGCATTAAAGTATAAAAAAGTCACACCAGATCCATGCTGAAGAAAAAGAGCATAATAAATAACGAACAAATATCATAAACCCTAAATAAATTTAGAAACACAGATACAAATGAAAGCTAAGAAATTCAACAAATAGATAGAAAAAACAGAGAAATTGAAAAATTCAATGACCCTTCAGAGCAACATCATCATCAGGGGCGGCGGGCGGCGTTTGGATATCTGAGTGCCGAGAGAGAAACGAGACGAGGAACGAGCGAGCAGCGAAGAGAACAGAAATTCAGATTGAAAACTACTAATTTAAACATCATATTCCGAAGATTTTTCAAAACCCCATGGAATTAATCGAATCAGAGTTTTGGCTTCTCCACATATATCCCATCAAATTCGCCGCTTCGAGCTCTTTTCTCTTAGGATTTTCTCTCCGGAAAACAATCCAAACGCAGCCCTTCGGAAATTTTGAAAAGAGGAGGCGCGTTAAATAGCGTGGGTTTTTACCTCAAGGACTTCTATTTTTTCGTGTTTTATGGAAGTGCCCCGCAAATGTCATGGAATTATGCAGGGACCCCTTTAATATATCAAATTTCCTATGGAAATCCTGAACTGAGATGATTTAATATTTGGATTTAATTTTTATATTTGTGGTATATTTTTTTATTAAATTAATTTAAGTTCATGACTGAATGTGGATAAAGTTCATATAATTGAATCTAGTAGTAGTAAATTTAAAAATTTAAAAAGTAAAATCTTATAATTATTTTTGTGTTTGGTTAGTATGTTTGTCAAATAAGAAAGTCTGTGTTAGTTACCACGTGTTACAAAGAAGGGTTTTTTTTTTTTTTTAATTTTCATTGAGAATGTTGTTATCCTTATATTAGTGTAACTTGAGGAGAAGGTAAGATAACTTATCTTATAAGGACATATTATATGAACATGACTTATATCTTAACATGTTTAATTCTAACCAATATACAAAACGGGCAGAGTTGTGAGATTCTCTATTAGAGGAATCTTCTCATTGTATCTCATTTCATATTTATTTTTTTTGAAATAAGAAAGAAAAAAAAAACCATAAATGTGGAAGTTATTTCAAAATATCCGAAAATGAAATGTGACACAAATTGCATTACAAATCAAATAAATTTGATCTCATATTGAGTTTTTTTGTTTTCCCAAAATTGCAATGGTTGGTGTGCCAACCGTTTATTTGCATTGAATTTTCATTATATTATGATATTTAATAAAATATTTTAAATTATATGAAAATAAATAAGAATACCATGTTTGATTTTCGGCAACAACTTTATGATGCGTTAATTCTATTTTTTTAATGATATGACATATTTATCAATAATAAATGACGTGTCAAGTCTTTAGGTTCTTTGGAATAACTTGCCGAAAATCATACATTATATCATTTTTTGTTAGTTTTCATATAATTTATGTATTTTATTATAATTATTAATTATCTATATTTTTAAAAGACCAATGATGTAAGAAATAAACATCAAAGTCTCATATATATTATGTACATATTTACGATGTCATTTAATACACGCGAACACGATGGATTGCCCAGTCCATTGAAGTATATGCATGGCAAGAAATTAGTTGGATTGGTTCTTCAAATTAAATTAATTCTATTATAAAGATTTATAGGCATATTTTTTCATATTTCTTTTTGGGGAAAATGTAATGGGTATGGATTTTTTTTTTCATTTATCATGAACAATATACAAATTTTTAAATCATTATTTCATCATTATAATAAAATTTAATGAAAGAAAAATGGTCAATATATGGTGGAAGAAACTTAAGTGGCACTCAAAAACCCTGCATTAAATTAATTAGTTGCATTAAATATATTATATCATTTTGTCTCTGAGTTTTACTGATGTGCTGTCACTTTCTTTCCAGTTTGGTTAAATAAGGAATTTACGAGTTGAAAAAAATAATCTTTTAAGAATAAAAAATGAACAATATCTTAATACGTAACTAAAATCAAATATCAACTGTAAATATGCAAATCCGATGGCTATGAGTGCTGCCACGTGACATTCCATTTTGACAGACTATAGATGATAAAGTCGATTATATCATTTAATTTTAATCCACATTCTGTTATAATAAGAGATGAGATTTATAGACGACGAAATCCATAAGCAACAATATTGTTCCTTTCGTTCACTAATAGGTATAGACTCATTAAACTCATATGTTTCTATAATTAATCAATTCGATTAAATAAATAAAGCCTAATTATTCCGAATATTTTAGGTAAGTTAAGTCGAAGACATTACAAGTCAAAAATTTGTGCAAACACATCACGTGCTGTCAAATCCATACAATTCTTTGCAGTTGCGTCTCATCTGTCATGTCTGCACATTTCTTTGTTATTTGACACATTATGGTACAATTTATATGCTGATTTTCATAAAGTTGATATCGTCTTTTGTTCTTAAAAGTCAATACCTCACAAATTAACTCCACTTTCATTTTTTAGTATTTTAATTAGGAAATAAGTATTACGTATATACTTCTTCCGAGTGGTTGATAAAGCAAGAGAGAGGAAAAAAAAGTAGTTAGAGAAATAAAAAATGAATGGACCATCTTGTTGAACGGACCAAAATGGAAAAACAAGACTATTTTTCGTGGACGGCGGAAGTATCATTTATCAACTATTTGTGTTTTTTTCTTTCCTTTCTTTAATTTTATTTAATGTTTAAAAAAAAAAACTTGGATGAGTGATCATTATCACCAACCATAAGAACTATGATGGAACAAATGACATTCATATTGTATGTGAGGTTGGGTTAATTCTTTTTTAAGTTAATCCAAATTTTTCTATTTTGGGAAAATCTCATTTGGTGATTCTTAGATCTAAATTGTAGTTTTTTTATTTGAGTTTGTGCATTAATTTCGGATAATGTAAGGAATATATAATGGAATATTAATGACACCGGATGCTATATCCTATATATACGTAGAATACAAACGCTCGTCAATGAAAAAAACGAACTTCATTGTGAAGTCTAAAAAGATATATGAATGAACGCTTCATAACTATCCCACTTCAGAAAGGAATCAAATTTCCAAAATAAATTAATATTAACTAAAAATTAATAGGATCCATCAAAAGCCTATACGTCGCATATGTGATCTGGTTTGTGTCATCGTTCTACTTACAAAAGTATCTTACAATAACGATCTCGGGCTCGATAAAAAGCTATCAAATACGCATGCCATGTGAAATAATCTTTGAAATTGATTAAGGCGTTGATTACTTTTTTGGTGAGTGCTCATATAGGATAAAACTCGTATCTTAACAAAAACTTTACTTTTTTGAAGTGGATATTATAATCGGTTGTCAATTAATATTGCAAAGTAAATAAAGGGAAGATGGAACTATGAATTTATGTCTTTAGATGTCTTGTCCTTGTCAAAAAATGTAAATGATGGTAATTCATTGTTGACTCAACAAGACTAACAATATTTTGATTGAACATGATAATTTTTTTATTTTGCTATTCCTAACCATAATTAGCCATACAAACATACTAAATATGTATATCAATCAATCAAAGTATCAACATAGAATCCTAAGAAGAAGAAAAAAAAGAGCCTTGGCTTTTCTCTATCCAGAAGTTAGGGCTAGGGGTGAGCAAAATACCCAAAATCCGAATATTCGAACCGAACCAAACCGAAATTTAAAATTTGGTTCGGTTTTTTTCGGATTTCGGTTTGGTTCGGTTTTGATTTTTCCCAAATTTCGGTTTTTTTATTCGATTTGGTTTGGATATACTATAAACCGAAAAAAAACCGAAAAACCGGATTTATATTTAATATTATATATATATATTAATAATATAATAATAATAATTAAATATATGTATATATATTTATATATGTATATATATATATATATTTGTACATATATATATATATATATATTTCACATATATACATATATCTTTTGAATTTTTGGTTTTTTGAATTTTTGGTTTTTCGGATAGTTTTATGAAATTTCGGTTTTTCGGTTCGGATCGGTTTTCATACTTCGGATTTTGGTTTTTCGGATTCGGTTTTTCAGGTAATTCAGTTCGGTTCGGTTTTAATTTTTAAAAAGTTCGATTTTTCGGTTCGGTTCGGTTTGGACAAAAAACAGAACCGAAAACCGAATTCTCACCCCTAGTTAGGGCTTCAAAATGAGTGATTACTATTTCTTGTTGACAAAAAGTGAATTGTTACAAACTCTAATCACTAAACATTCCGATACATTAATATCTCGCCCCCCTCGTCCGCTGCACAAAATGCAGCAATATAAATACCAAAAACCACATCACTCCCACCACTCATTCTCTCAATCATAATACCCCTTCCCCCACCACCCCACCCCCTCCCTCCCTCTCTCTCCAAAACATCTTTCCATAAATAAAAAACCATCCTTTTCTTTTTTTCACAAACCCCATTACAAAATACCACTAAAATTTCGTACTCCCACTTCACTCTCTCTCTCTCTCTCTCATCTCACCCTATCTGCCTCAATACCGACTTGACCAATCCAACTCTGTCACCTCATCTAATTTTCATTCAGTTTTCTACACTCATTTCTTGCCCTCTCCTCTCCGACTACCATACAAATAACACATTGATTATATATATGTATCTTACTTAAATATACACACAGTTACATATATATAAATACACACCCCCTCTCTCTCCCTGGCCTCCCTCCCTCCCTCCCTCTCTCTCTCTCTCTCTCTCTGGCTCAGGCTGGATTTATTATTCCTCAGTTCTTGATCTTTGAGCTTGGTGCTTTCCACCTTAATTGCTCAGAGACCTTCTGTTTATTTTTCCTTTCGTTCTTATTTTTCGAGAGAGAAAAAAAAGAAAGAAAACTCAATCTTCTCCGGCGATCGATCCGGCTAAGATGTCAATGGAATTGACCGCTGAACCTGTTTGTTATGTTAACTGCAACTACTGCAACACCATTTTGGCGGTATGATTTTCTTTCGATTTATTTAACTTCATTTGCATGTAGCTAATTAAATTTCATCAAGAAATCAAGAAATCAAGAAATCAAACTAAAGCTCAACAACAATAAGGTTGTCGGAAAAGAGCACCCTTTTCCTTTGTTATTTGAAACACTCAGTTTTTGCTGTATTTTTAGTGTATTGTTGCTTAATCAAGCAAAAAGATTCAATTTTTGAAGCACTCTCTGAAAAAATGCAGGTTGAGAATTGTGGGTTGGCTGTTGTCCTTTTACCTATATATGGTATGGTATTTTATGTTGATTCTTACTGCAAAAAAAATAAAAAAATAAAAAATAAAATAAAAGATCTGTCAATAAAACCGTCGGATAAGTTATGGTGACAAGAAAGCTAACAAATTGTTACCAGTTGATATTTTATGTATCATGAATATGTGTTTTGCCCAAAGATTTGATTTTTCCTTTTATTTTCCCTTTGTTTTTGGGGTTGAAGAAGCAAGAATTTGAAATCCCAGAAACCCAGAAAGAAACCTACTTTTTTGTTTTCTGCACTCATCACAATAAAGAACCCTATTTTAAATGTTGGTACGTAATTTTAATAATCAATATGGAACCCTATGATCTTGTGGTTTTTAGGGTTCTTCGTCTCTGCGTTCAAACATCGAATTTAATTATTGCTGATGCAGTTTCGTCCTTTAGTATCATTAAACACCTCAATTTATGACTCATCTAATTTATCCTGAAACTTTTTTTTCTTGCTCGTACATCAGCCAACTAAATACTGCATACACCTTGACTGTGTGTGGGGAAATGGGTGTTTCTGTTCACACCCGTTTATTTTTTTCCATCAACTTTTTATTATCTGATCATATACAATTTTCGTGTTTGTGTGATGTTCGATTCTTAGTTTGATATGCCAAAATAAAATCATGACACATTAATTGCTTTCTTTTTCCTTTTATTTATTTATATTTTTCATCAAAGTCTGTTAATTAATTAACTAACAGGATTGCTCTTTTTTGGTGTAATTGGAAATAAATTTGGCTTAATTTTACAGTCTGTAAAAAAAGAAGCAACTAATTGACAAAATTGTATACGATTTAATTGATGATGCTTCCTCTTCGTTACTGCCTTTTGATGAATTCCGTTCCAGTCACGTAGTTTTCCTCTCTCTCTAAAACGCACACACACACAGTGATCACTGATGGTGTCAGTGTTGCAGAAAAAAGTCAGAAGCACTGAAAGGAAAGAGAGATTTATGATAAGGGGTTCTTTAATTATTAAATATCTCTTGTGATTATTGTCCATATATGACTTTTGCAATTCGCTGGCCCATATATTCAAGAATTCCCCCTCAATTTTACAAATTCTGATAGCTACTTTAACAAACCTCCTTTGTCCAAATATATATGATCAAACTTAGCCAAAAAGAAAGATGCTTATATATATATATGTGTGTGTGTGTGATAGACTTATATATATCTTATAGGTGAGATGCAAAATGAAAGGAAATCTACTTGTGTTTCTTCTTCTTCCTCTTCTTCCAACCTACTTATTTGAATATTTGGCAAGAACTAGAAATGCTAGCTTAGTTTTGTTAATTTCATCTCTCCCATTTTTTTTTGTCGATAAGCATCATAGCTTTTCTGCCATTTTCCCTTCAAGAATGAGATTTCTTCTCCGCTCTCTTTGAGGCGATATGTATTATCTTCTTGTGAAAAATACACACAACACACAGTAGAAGGGTAATTTGCTGTGCCTAGGGTTTGGTTTCATGATCAAGATTGAATTATTTTGATGGGTTTTTATATCTGATAAATATTGAAATGCATGTGTGCAGGTTAATGTTCCATTTGGGAGCATGTTCACTATTGTGACTGTGAGATGTGGGCATTGCTCAAATTTGCTCTCAGTCAATATGGGAGCTTTGCTTCAGTCTGTTCACCTCCAAGATTTCCAGGTGTGTCTCTGTGTGTGTGTGTGTATGAAAACATGAATGCATACATATATATATATATGTATATATACATATATATATGTATATATACATATATATATATATATGGGTGTGTAAGAGAGAGAGACAATTTTCTTTTTCCAGTTTCTCTCACCAAGAATTCGGGAGTACATTTGTGTTGTAGCTAGATAATGATGATCCCAAAATGCAGAATTTTCAATAGAGTATGTGTGTGTGAAAACATTATATATACATGTATGTGTGTATTAGTTGGAGACCATTCTCCTTTTCAGTTTCTGCCACCAAGAAAATTTGGAAGTACATTTGTGTTGTAGATGATGATGCATGATCCCAAAATGCAGAATTTGACTTCATTCTAGTATGTATATATGTGTGTGTGTGTGTGTGTGTGTGTGTGTGTGTGTGTATAAGTAACTTTTGATGAGGTGTGTTGTATTTTCTGTGACAATGTACTCATTTTGCTATATAAAATTGCTTATAGTAGAAGAAAAGCAGAGAATTTGAGGGATCTCTACTTTCATATTAATTGTTTAGTTAAACAGTATATATTTCACATGCATTATTCTAGTTTGATATGATTCATTTTTTATGATCAACGATCTGACGAATTTGTACGATTGAAGTTGCAGAAACAACAATCATTCGCCGCCTCGGCTGCCGGCGTTGACGCCACCGCCACTAGAGACAACGGCTCCTCTTCAAAGTGCAATAGATACGGTTCCCTTCAAATTGACACTGAACAACCTAAGATGGCTCCAATACGCCGTAAGCTTTTTTATCCTGGTTGTCTGATTATATAATTATAGTATTTTAGTCTCTAGCTAAAATCCTAACAATATAGAAAATTTAATTTTATTACTTATATATATATATATGTATGTATGTATCTTGATTGTTTGAAGTAGTGTAGGATGCGAGAAAGAATAGGGCCATATAGTTTCGAGAGTGATGCACAGCCACAAGAAATTATACTAGTATATCTTTTAAGGGCACTTTGTCCTAAAGTAAATTTGATGAATGCTAGAGAGAGAAAGAGAGAAGATGAGCTGACATAATTTCTTGATTCATATATATATGACCTGTTGTGATAGTGACATAACGTTTATACACAACTCATGATCTGCAAATAGCAGCAGCCTCAAACATACATAGGCTTGGTACGTACTTTTATGAACCGGGCAAACCTCTTTATTCATAAGATATAACGACTTCACCCCACCACTAATCAATGCCATATACATATATATAGTACTACGACCGTGGATCATGAGAAGATCAATTCTACGTTAAGAAATATTTGACTAATTTCCACTTCCTATATGTATATATATTGTTTTAATTTATTTTATTTTAATGGACATTGCAACTGAAAGAATAAAGAATTCTTGAATTTAATTGGTTAGGAGAGGCATTATATTTGGTTTCCAGGACATTTGATCTCTCTTTATGAGGTGTAGACATAAATATACTAGATAATGATTATTCAGTTTCTATAACATAAATTTTCGGTGATATTTTTTGACATTTTGATACGTCCATTATTAGATAAATGTACTAGAAATAAAATTTGGTGACATATTATTCACTAGTCAGTTTTGGTGCATTATGAGTATGACATCTTGGTATAGTTGGGTTAAATGAAATTTAAATCTTATCCTCAAGATCACTCCTATATATACTTCAATTTTTTGGTTAATTATCTCATAGATTTCTTCAATTATGTTCTTACAGCACCAGAGAAAAGACAACGTGTTCCATCAGCGTACAATCGTTTCATAAAGTAAGTGGTATCATCTTCTTTTGCCTCTTCATTACATATATAAATGACGAGAAAAAATGTAACTGTTGTATGTGAATCCACACTATACGATAAATTATTAACTACGTATATTTTTTGTGCTCATAGAGAAGAGATTCAGAGGATAAAAGCAAGCAATCCTGAGATTAGCCATCGTGAAGCCTTTAGCACAGCTGCAAAGAACGTAAGTTAAATAAAAATACAGTCATATTAATTTTATAGTTTCTTCACATTCAAGAGATAAAAATAAAACATAATTAATCATATTTTGATATATATAATTTAGCTAATAAATTGACCTAACAAAACAGTTCCAAGTGGGATTTTAGAAAATCACAAAATTGGTAAAAATACATTCAGGTGGCAGATTGTAAAAAAGAAAATGGATGCAAGAGTATAATAATCCTTTCAAAATGTGTAATTAATGATGTAAAGATATTTATGCAGAAGAATAGGCCTTATAAATAATAGTGTAAAACCAAAATAAATAAATTAATAAAATACATGCATGTAAACTTAGACGTATATGTTCTCATCATAGATATTAATAATTCTTGAAATATTTCTCAATAAAAGCTCTCGCACTTATAAATATATAGCGGCTGCAGATAATAATTATCCACAATTTTGCCTTCTATATGTCTTGAAATTACGTCACATACAATATATAAAGTTCTAATCCATGCATCTTGCTAACCAATTTGTGCACATAATATATATGAACTGTTTAATTAATATAGCTGACATGATTTATTTATTTTTGCATAATCGGAATACAAATACAAATACAAATACAAAAATACGAAAACCATGTAATATCGATTTTCGCATTGTCTCATATGCAGTGGGCACATTTTCCTCATATTCATTTCGGATTAAAGATGGAAGGCAACAAACAAGCAAAGCTGGATCATCCAGTTGCAGGTGAAGCCACGGCTCAGAAATCTCTTGGTTTTTAGTAAGATTATTAATTTTGCATAATAAGATTTAAAAAAAATGCATATTTCCATCCCAAAAAGTCTGAAGATTTTGGCCGTTTGATCCCTCTTTCTACTATCAATCACAAGAATTATTTATAATTCATAAAAATAACTGAAATTTATATGAGGGGTTCTACACCATATATCTTCAACTCGAGGGTTGCAAAGATGCAATTTTTTATTTTCCCTGAAAAATAATTTAGTCGGAGAGTTTCAGAGATTTGAAGCCAAATATGATAATATATATGTATATGTCTAAGCATCTACACGATTATTTCCGTTTCTTAAAACTATTTTTGACTTATGGGTTTGAAATTCTGGAATTCATATATTATATTATGTTCATTTGTGTATGTATATAGACATGTACGTTTTACTTAGTTTGCAACTTACTCGACCATTTTGATCTCATTAATGTCCTTGTGTGTGTGTGTGTGTGTGTGTGTGTGTGTGTGTGTCTATATATATATATATATATA
>JAYDZE010344484.1:0-17837 GCA_034509125.1 Monilaria moniliformis
CGAAACCCGAACGTTTAGGGTTAGGGTTGGAAATTTCTAACCCGATAAAATTCCAACCCGATTAACCCGCACCCGATAAACCCGTAACCCGAGTAGGGCTGACCCGAAACCCGATGGGCTGACCCGATTGACATCCCTAATTTTATGTATGCAACAATAATATTATATAATTATCTTCAGCATTGGATGCAGGAAGTTGGGAGGAGGCGGTCGATCCCCTGATAGCCAATTTACCCTTACCTTCATCCGAAAATCGCCATGGTCACCCCCTCACTTTGGTCGCCGGCACCGCCCCCAAGAAGAAGGTGATGGGCTACAATACATCATCATAAATGCACAATTCTGTTTCAAGTTGCCAAAATTAGAATTCCGAAAAAAGAGCTTTATAATATCAACTGTTAATGGATCTAAAAATGAAGATTCTGTGGGCTTGTGTACAGAGTTGTAGTCTACTAGTTTTGTGGAAGTGCTCTGAAGAGTATTTATCTTATCTAAGACCGAATAGAAATCCTCTTCAATTAGGGCCAGACTTGTCTTTCCCTCCATTTAAGATTTGTCATTTTTCCAGTGACCTTAACTTTGTAATATGAATTTGTGTTGATTGTATGAATTTCTCACATATTTGAGGCATCCTTCGTTTACATCAGCTTCTTAGCTCCATCTTACTGAGTTCGATCTTTGTTATTAGGGTATTCATTCACGTCCAAAAGAGAGACAAATATTAAGGCAGTTCCTACCTCATTATTGATCTTACTTGATTTCAAATCTCAACTTCTTCTTCTCATTAAAGTTAAATCTTCTTGCTCTAACAATCAAATGTTAAGATAAATCGTGGATATAATTATTGGACAAATTGTTAGAAAATCTCATTGTAGTAATCATTTACCCATATAAAACAGCCTAGCTTCCGAATTGTTGAAACTTGAAAGCTACCTAAATGTAGTCAATGGTACATTTCTGCCAATCTAAACCAGTATCCACCAACCAATATTTGCTTCACACAATTTTCTATCAATGATGCTATCATCAATAGCTAGCACATGGAATTGAATCTGCTCTTCTCCATTTTTAATTTTGGATCTACCATCGATTATCTTATAAAGTAATGAAAAAAATACCTTATTGATCAAAACATGTATTCTCTCTCCTATTCAAATTAATGTCATTACTACTCCTAGTAGCTAGGTCACCTCAAAATAAAAAATACTAGGTTGTCTTGTTAAACGAACGTATTGGTTGGTCGGCTGTAAATGTAATGCTCACTGCCGAGTATATTGACGCATGATAATTGGCCATTCTCACGTTCAGATGTATATATAATATGATGAAACTTGACAGTGATTTTAATTTATTGAATATTTTTGAGTTGGGCGATGGAAATTTATATTTTAGGCTTATAGCTGATGTTTAAAGTTTTCTACAAATTACAAAAGGTCCTTTTCATTGTGCGAATTGTTTAATGACAAAATAAAGTTGTATCTAAATTCCACTTGCCAAATGTGATTACGTAAATCAATTCTATGGAATGTGACATTAATCAAAAACATCGTCTATTTACGTAAGGAATTTGAATTTCTCTGCGACAAACTTGTCAAAGTCGTAGGCCATTTTCAATATGTTGGAAAAATTCAATATCCTTGAAATTTTCAGAAGAAGCCGACTATTCGGAATTATTTGAAAATCCAACAGAAAATCAAGAAAGCACGCCAAATAAAAAATAAAATAAAAAATCAAGAAAATTCAATTAATCTAAATTCTTGGGCGAAACCGTGAAATATTGAAATAAAAAAACCTGTCTATTATAGTATATACACACTGGATAATGGATATTCTAGTCTTACAACTATGAAAAATGAAGATAAACCAACAATCGTTATCACTTATTTCATTAACTCTAAAAATTAACAGCATCATCATCAACAGTGGAGAAAATCAAAGCACGAATTAACGCACATAACTACTCTTAATTAACAAATAACGCAACCATTAGGATCCTCCTCGGCGCTCCTCTGATAATACGCCGGGTACGACGGCGCCGGAGCCACGGCGGCGGCCGGCTGCGCGTGATGATGCTGGTAGTAGTAGGGGTTCTGATAGTAAGCTTGTTGATAGGCTTTGAGCAATTGGGCGGCGGCGTCTTCGGCTTTCTTCTTGTCGTCGCCTTTCTTAGGCTCTTCCTTCTTGGGCTCCTCCTTCTTCTTCTCCGGCTCCTTCGCCGGCCCCACTGATATGATCTCTGTGTTGCAAATCTTCCTCAGCTTCGCCACCACATCTATGGGATCTATGTTTCCAGTTACAGTCAACTTTTTGTCTTTTGGATCCAGTGAAATTGACTCCAGACCTGGGGTCGGAAATGAGATTAGCAAAAGTTTGTGGGTTGTTTTATAATATATGAGAAGATCTGGGTTTGTTTTAAAAAAATTGAAGTACCCGATAGGCCGGAGACTTTTTTCATGGCTTTTTGCTTGGTTTTATCGTCGGCCAGATCCAATTTCAGTATAACCTTCTGCAACAAATAAGGATCAAGGTCAAGCATTTATATTAAAGGAAAAAAGATTCGTAGTTTACAGCTAAAATATGCAATAAAAAGTTAAGGACTCATTTTCTTGATTCCTCGACTTTTTATTACATGCTAGAAAAGATCCTCGTCCACGAGGAAATATTCAAGAATCAGAATTGAAAGACAGAAAAGCAAATGCTAAAATGCGCGCGCACTGACAATCATCTTTGTTTGGAAGTATATTCTTCTTCTTCTTCTTCTTTTGTTTGTGTTGAAGGTAGAGAGTTGCAGATGAAGAATTTAGGGAGGAGAAGAAAACTGAAGAAACCAAAGAATATGTCCAACTATGAGTGTGAGTGAGATATGAAGAAATAATTGGATGGAATTATATAATGCACAATGATGTGGCTAAGTCAATTACGGTCAAGATTTCCCCACATTCACGAATGAGACTTTGGGGTGCCGCCTCGAAGATTCCTCCTGAGTGGACGATGAATCGTGAATTTTTAATTTTTAATACTACCATCTCCATGTATGAAAATTATCACCTTCCATTTATAATAATAGGATTTAAATAACCGAGTATAACATCAATTACACATTCAAAATGGGACATTTACTCTATTCATACATTACCGGTCATTTTATAAAAAATCGTGCCGTTTATAACATGACAATTTTTTTGCCAACAAAAATATGATTTTAGACATTCATATTTAGTAATTACAAAGAACGAATGCTCAAAAATGTTTCACTTTTTGAATTTCAAGTTTGATTTTTTGAGATTGTCCAAATTATTGCTTTTACCTAGCTTGATGATATTTTTGGTTGCAATTGGAGAATGCATATTCATGTGTCACTCTTATTTTATTTTACTTTTCTCATATCTCATTCAAATTGTTGTAGAATATATATATTTAAATTATCTTTATTTTCCCCTGGAAAATGGATAAGAAAAATACATCTAACTACCAACGAAACTCAAACCTTCACCTGAATTTATGATTTTAGCCAAAAAGAAAAATGAAAATGCTTACTGTGTAGCCATTGTTTTAGCGGCTTGTAATTTACTAAAATTTATTTATATTTATCATTTATTAAATTTTAATATTAATTATAATATATATTTATATTTGCTACAGTATTCCGGTCCGATCAGTGGTCTGACCGATCCGACCGATTGAACCACGAACCGATAGCTTTGCCAGTTCGCTTGCCGGTCCGATTTTTAAAACATTGGTAAAATTGTAGCCGAATTGCTAATTTTGAAAATAAAAATAGTTAAATAGAAAAATCGCACATATATTCTTATTTTTCTTTATCTTCCATCCTAAGAGGAGCATATTTAGATGCCCCCTTCCCACACACATACACACACAAGTTTAATATAATGATTCCAAATCTCTCCTGATCTAAGTATTTATTTTTTAGTTTAGTAGAGAAGTGAGAGAAGTATAATTTTGGATCCAAAGTATCAAAGCAACTAATTATAAACTATACTTTATAAGTATTTATAGAAACGGACCTCCTAAATTTAATTGGATTTACATCTAGAACCGACTCAATATTACAACTAATATGATAATTTGGTATAGCTACATATTCTTCTGTACTTCTTCCATCGTTTTGCAAGCTGGCATGGGAATTACAATATTTGGGATGTTTACATATTAGTTTTACCCAAATCACTTGAAGAGAAGTCCGCGCCAAGAGTGGTGATTATTTCAAATTTCAACCACGTGATGAAGACTCCAGAGTCAACACAACAAGTCATCAAGTCAATGTTTAATACCAAATTGGTAAAGTAACTTTAGGAGACGTGAAGATAATAGAAAAGAAAGTTGGTTGGTCCCATTTTGGCGTGTTTCAAGAATTATTTTATATACACGTACGCAAAATATATCTATTCGAATATGAATTATATATTAATATAGAACTAAGACTAAATATTAATAGTAGGATATGAAAATCTGGTGGTTATGAGTACCGTCATGTGGCATCCAATTTTGACAAATTATATAACTAATAAGGGCGACTATGTCAAATAATCCACGGTATGTTGTGGTAAAGGGCGAAATTTATTAGCACACGCAAAATCAACATATAATAAATCTTATTATACTTAGTGTACATAAGTATATATCTATATAGTGTAATAAAACTATCAGCACAAGAGTCATAAATTATCAGTATATATATATAGCACACAACAAATTAACATATGATAAGTTTTGTTATACTTGGTGTACTATAGTATACATCTGCATAGTGAAAATATACTTAGTTACCCAAGAGCACTTAACAATAGAAACGACAAACCTACTTACTTTTTCGATTGCTATGCGATGCTGTGTTTGTATTGCAAAAGCTCAGTGGCCATATAGTGAAGAACCCAATCTCTGCTAGAAAGATAATTCTTTGTCGTTGCTAGATACACAATTACATCAACATGCATATGCCTTTGAATGGAATGCAGTATTTCATGTAGATGTTCGTTTAATAAATACATTCAAGGAAAGTAAATTCAGTTAAGAGTTTTAAATTCACCTAATTAATTACATCAACCTCACAAATTCATTAAAATAAGTATGTGGATTCATCAATGATTTACTAATCTGCAACCATTATCAAGAAATATATACATTGAACCATGACAAATCGACGCAAAACATATGATAACATTCACACTAAATTTACGACATGCCTACAAGCATTGAGCTTAATTCACTAGATTGTTCCCGTAGTTCACTAACAATGAAACTTTTCATACACCCAGTTCACCAATTTCTCAATGCCATTAAGTAAATGATACACTTTTCGCCAAACAGATAAACACAAGATGCATAATGCATCGGTTCAACAAATCAATTCAGATCTAGGATTTTTTTCAACTATATACATATATTCGCAGTTATCGAATTTAGTCAGTGTTGGACACAAGGACTAATTGATGAAGCACATCATCACCTAAAATCGCAAATATTCACCAACAAAGTTTGAGTCAATTCTTACCATCAGATTGTCGGGATGAACTACTTAATGAAATTATAATTGTGTGTCACACATGTGCGGGCGTGTAAATGTGGTAAAAAAGTAATATTACTTATTTTCTTTGAAGTGACTACAATATATTTCTTGATTTCAACTTGTACTGAAATCAGTACTTTTGAACTTGATTAGAAATATAATCAGCAACACACAACACATCCAAAATCATAGCTGACTGTTATAAAAGCATATTTTTAAATTGCAGCACTGAATTATGTGACACAAATTTCTTATTATAAGGATTCATTGATAATAATATAAATCATCTAACCCGAGTCTTAGTACTTAATTTATTCACAATAAAAATAGAACTATTGAAGAGGACTGTGCATGTAAATATACTTATTTTCGTTCTCTGTGTGTTTGGTGTAATGAATATAAAATTGTGTTGAAATTGTAATTTTATATATGGATTCCTCTTTAGGACAGCATTATCGATTCGGCAAAAGTGGAAAAAACAGTGGCAACCGTAGTGGGGCGGGATGGGGGGACTCGGCCGCGCCTTAGCCGCGCGATTCGCCGAGCTTGCGGCTGAATGCGGGGCCGTGGCCGCCGCGGTGCTGCAGCCCACTTCGCCGCAAATCGCTGCATTTCATAATTTAATTATTCTTAAATCCGCACTGCTCACATCAGGATGTCCTTATGATGCCCTTATGATGACATTGTTAGATGTACGTGGTGGGATGAATTCCACGTAGATCTAGTCATCACCATATTCCACATCGGTGTCGTTCGTATAAATAATTAAAATATACAGTATCGGACCTCGCACCCAAACAAGACTTAGGCTATTGGTCCTGCAAAATAATATTTGAGAAGTGTAAAGTTTAAAATGGGCTTGTTTGTCAATCTTTCTCGCCTAATGAAACCAAATATTTCTGGTAAATAGATTGTTTTTTTTTTTCTTTCCCTTTTTAGAATGTGGTAGCTGGATTAGTATGTAGTTCATTTTTTTAGAATGCTAGATTATTATGTAGTGGTGCTATTGAATCGATGATTAGTAATTTTGTAAAGTCAAATTCTGGAGTTTCAGGTTAGTCCATGGCGAAATGATTCCGATATGGAACTAAATTAGCTAAGAACCAATATTTGATAATTTAAATAGTAATTGTGTGAACTTAATGCACCTAATATTTTATTAGGTTCAAAGAGACACAATATTTACCCTTATATGCAATGAGAATAATTTCTATTAAATTTTTGCAACTACAATACCCCCTTTGTCCTAGCCAAGTTTGTTCGACGTGTACATCTAAAAATAGCGGTGTTTTATTGAATACTCATGTTTTATCGTTAACATATTGAGAATGTTGTATTGTAATTAAAACGTTTTAAAATTCGAGTTGCAATTGAGGCCAGCTTGTAATGTTTGAGCCAAATAAACCAATTTTATTTTAGATATAATTATCATTTAAATCATAACTTTTAGTTGACTATTAATGATCAAGTTTTTGTACTAACACAAATAATAACGTCATCTAAGATATACGTCTCTGACATGGAATAAGACAAATGATACGTATTTATAGAAGACGTGTGAAGGAAAAAGAAGGCTTTCTCTTTTGGGTTTGGGTCGAATTCATAAAGAAATGAGAAGGCCTGAGATGAAACCCAATGCCCATTTATATTCTAAATAGCCCATTGGCTCAATTCCAATTAGGAAGACAAACTCTTCTCTCAATTATCACACCCTTGCTTGCCACTTGCGACTGCATCGATGATGCTCATTCTGCAGTTATGCTTTGGCTTCCAGTCTCGTCGGCGCCGACCATCCTTTGCTTGTCGCCGCTTTCCGCAGAAGGCAGATCATATCTAAAATCAAGCAATTATTCGGCTCGGGGCCTACCCGACCCCCTGTAAGATTTTTTAAATTTCATAAGTTAGATACTCGTAAGTTGAATTAGGTGCTGAATTAGGTGATGATTGGTGAAGAGAAATTGGCTGCAGACTGCTGTTAACAATTGAGAAATTGTCGGATGAAATTGAGAGCTTTGAGAATTTGGTTTATAATTCTTGCATTGTAATTAGCATATCCAGCATGGAATTTTGATCATACACGTGTTCTATGATTTTAGATGAAAGAAAATTACAACAACAATACATGTTTTTGAAAAATAGCCACCATTTTTGCGACGACAAGTTTTTTTTTTTTCAAGTACTTCTCAATTTGTTTGGCAAATTTGATTAGGTGCTGAATTTGTAAGTTAGATTTAATTTCAAGTACTTCTCTACTTCTCTCGCAAATTTAATTAGATAGGACAATAATTTCCCAATTAAATTGATTTATTGTTGTTGTGTTGTGTTGATTTATCAGGTAGATTGACAAAATTCTTTTGATAGGCCTAGAGTTTCAATTGATTCTTCTAGTACTAGTATTGGACAAGAATCACAGGGTACAAAAGAAAATGTGATAGTTGAGAGTAATTCAAACTAAATAGAAATTGATGAAAGTGAGATTTTTGCGGATCTCGATTTACGAAAACCAATTGCTTGATATGGTGTGAATATCTGTGATCGTATTCGTAGAGAATATGTAGCTAAAGGTACTTGTCAACCAAAAGGTCATGATTTAAAAAAAAAACAGTATTGAAAATACAATAGAGGTTTTAGAGATATTTGGTTCAAAATCGTGATTGGCTTGAATATAGTATATCGAAAGATGCCGCATATTGCTTTTTGTATTTTCTTTTCAAGCATGGGTCTGTGGCACCAGGAGGTGAAGCATTTACTAGTACTGGTTTTTCTAATTTGAAAAAGACACTTGAAAAATTGGGAGGTCATGTTCGTGATATAAGCATTTCACACAACAGAGATAGAATATAATATGATTTGTTTTGATCAAATGCAGCGTGTGACTTATGTTGTTAGTAGATGTATTTTAGCAAAGAGAAAGAATATCAAATTCGTTTGCCTGAAACTCTTGATGTTATTCGTTTTCGAATTAAGATTTGTCTTTTAGGGGACATGACGAGTCATCAACTTCCTTAAACAAATGTAAATTTTCCTGGGTTGTTACAATGGTATAGTTTAAAATGATGAAGTTGGTAAAACTATTTTTAAAAATGCTCCGAGGAACATTCAAATGATATCTCCGTCAATTCAGAAAGATATGGTTAATGTTTGTGCAGTTGAAACTACACTTGAATATTGAAAGAACTTGGAGATCGATTTTTTTCTATCATGGTTGATGTAGTGTTGTTAGGTGCCGGGACGCGCCCCCCACGAATTGGGGCGCACTACTCTTGTAGCAGATTTTTAAATGGGGATATATGCATGTATAAATGCAGATGTGTAAATACATAGTATAAATGCATATGTATAAAAGTATAGGTATAAATGCAGATTTATTAATGTTCAAATATAAATATATAGGTATCAATGCAAAGATATAAATGCATAAATATAAATGCAGAGATATAAATGAATTTTAGAATATCCATGCTACATATTAATGGTGAAAATTGGAGTAAAACATGCATTAATGAGCATCTATGTTGTCAACCAATTAAAGATGGAGAGAGAAAGATATTGGGAGGATAAAACTGTGTCTGCCTCGTCCCATCCTCATCCTATCCTTGCCCCTACGCCCCAGCAGCACTCCAGCCGCGCCCCTTTTGCATCTAACTCGCCCCAGCCACCTTGGGACGATTTCAGCCTCGCCCCGTGCGCCCCGCACCCCAGGCGCGCTTTTAACAACAATGGGTTGATGAGTCTCGAGATTGCTCGATAAAGGAGCAAATAACCATTGTTATAAGATATATGAACAAAAATGGAGAGATAATAGAAAGATTTTTAGCTTTGGTTTATGTTAAAGAAACTTTAGCAATATGTTTGGAAGATGCAATTGACTTTGTATTTGCCAAATTTGGGTTATCTTTGTTGAGATTAATAGACCAGGGATATGATGGAACATTAAATACCAGAGGTGATTTTAATGGATTGAAAACACTTATTTTAAAAGAAAATCCATCAGCATGGTATTTTCACTGTTTTGCCCATCAACTTCAATTAGTATGTGTAGGACAAATCAATATGTTTATGATTTTTTCAGTTATCTTGGCTCAGTTATTATATTATGTGGATCTTCTTGCAAAATGATGGAGAAAGGGAAAATCCGTATAGATAGGCCAAAATCAAGAAACTTATTTGAAGAGACTGGGTGACACTCGATGGGGATCTCATTATGCTACTATAACTCGTCTTGCGGGTATGTGTTCTTCAGTAATAGAAGTACTTGAAAACATACTCATTGATGGAGTTGAACGAGAAACAATGGGGATAATTGTAGGTTTTCTACAAAAAATGGAGACTTATGAGTTTGTATTTATTATGATGTTGATGAAATATTTGTTAGGGATAGTTCAACCATTATCTTGTGTCTTGCAAGAGAGAGATCTAGATATGTTAAATGGAATTTATTTTATAGAGAATGTGATAGAAGACTTGTGATCATTTCGATAATTTGGACGGGACACTTTCTTACAACAAGTGGATGTCTTTTGTGGGGAAAATGAAATAGCAATCACTAACATGGATGATGGGCTCCAAGACGGATTCACATGAGAAATGGCACATATATCACTAACTACCATCATTATTACATGGAAATATTTTGCCACGTAATTTGAGAATGTACTATCTTATTCATTTATTAAATTAGAATTATCTTGTTACTTATTTTTTCTTATGTGATAATTAGGTTCTCGTATATCATCCCATCTTGCGCAGCTCGGCCATACCTTCTGCAAATGGGTGATGTAGTCGGTGAATTTGGAGATATCTTTCTGCACTCGGCTCCAGTGCTTGCGAAGATGGTCGTAATCCTACTCGAGTGTTACTTAATGATTCATTTCGTTGTATTTTTCTGCGATCTTCTCCCATAAAACTATGACCCGTTGGTTGCCGATTAGCGCATTTTCGCAGATGTCGACAAATAATCGCGTTACTACCCTCGTTTCTTCTAATGAATACTTTTTGTTGCATTCGATTGGCATTGGATACTTATTGGTGCCTTTGGCCATAATATATGCTTCCACCTCGTCGATGTTGTCATCACCGACATGGATTCGGGAGAGGCCGAATGGACTTTTATTTGAGCCCGTCATTGGAAAGATTGGGAATTATCCAAATTCCAAGAGGTCGGATTGTTTGGATCCATACCCTTTTGTTGACAAAAGAAAATGAGTTGTTTTTGCCAATTTGAGCTTAGATTTAAATTGAAATAGTTCGGATTGAGATTGTTTGGATCCATTGACTTTGATTTTAGAAGTAGATGAAGAAGAATTGATGAATTAGGATGAATTGGAAGACTAGAAAGAAGAATAAGATGAATTGTGATGATAGAAATGTGAGGGGATGTGGTATTTATAGAAGGAAGGAATGCTTAAAAAAGATAAGAAACTAAAAAATAAAAAACAACTGTTGATCAACAGTTATATATATAAAAAAAATGCCCCCAACGGTCGACTATTTAGAAAAGAAAAAAAAATAAAAATCAAATTTAAACAAGAATAGAAAATCAAAAATTGAAACATTTGCGGGAGGGGCGCGTGTTGTGCACGCACCATTCTCATTGGCCGAGAGGGCGCGTGTTCGCCCAATTGTGTGTGTGGCTTGATCCGCACCCCGCGCCGCAAAAGCGACTGCTGCCGCAGATCGCCGCATCCCGTCTCTTCTTCAACCTAGCCCCCAAACTCGGCATCTCGCCGCAGTCCACAAAAGCGGCTATGTTGCGGGTACCCTGAGAGGTGAGAGAAAGAAAAGAAAATAGTTAAATTCCTTTTTAAAACTGAAGAAAGAAAGTGAATTCTTCATATGATATTTCAAAGATTGAATTAATCGGGAAAAACATAATTTCAGAGAAAGTGGAATAATCAAATTCCCTAGAATCACAAAATAAAATTAATATTTAGAGAGAGAAGTTAGAAGTTTTGTTAATTTCATGCTTTCAATATTAAAAATCTCGTGAATTTCAAGCTTTTCAAATTAGAAGGACAATTTGATAAAATGCACTTTAATCTTTACTTAATCCACTTTAGTATACACTAAATTATTTATATCCCAATTTTAATCTTTCCACTACTCCCTTGTAGTGAACAAAGAATTTATAAATAGATATTATGTTATTAATCAAATAGTCAATTTTTTATATTATCAAATCCTTAAAAATAAATATCCTTAAATTGTGAATAACTTATATAAGCTATTTTAAAATTTTAAAGTGATTATAAGCTCAGTCAAACACGTCTAAATATGATCAGCGGAGCATCACTTGTCTTTAATTACAATAGCGATATAGTCAAATTAAGTCAAATAAAAAAAAGTAAACTAATTAATAAACATGGCTTTTCTTATTGGAGGACTCTACAAACACCCATAAATACCGGCAGCAGAGAAACCCGCCCTCTGAAAATGACGGCTCGTAAATAGTATAAGTCGACCATTTATCTACGCACAAACCAGAAACCCCCAAACACATACACACACTGAAGGAGAAACCACAAGCACTGACGCACAGCGCATGTTCTCATTGAACACGAATCAACCCGAGGGCTTCTTCTTGGAACGGAAGGGCATGGCGTTGCCGAACACCGGCCTAATTTCGTCTCCGGCAGCTGCACATGCCCCGTCGCCGGCGGAGGACCCCAATAAGAAAATCAGAAAACCGTACACCATTACCAAGTCACGTGAGAGCTGGACCGAACCTGAGCACGACAAGTTCCTCGAAGCGCTCCAGCTGTAAGTTTGAGAGAATGGTTTTCGGGGATTGTGGTGAGTAGAGTTAGGGTTTTTAGAACAGTATTGAAATGTGGCTTGGAACTTGTACTTTTTTTGTTTGGTTGAATTGCGTTGCTTAGGGCTTGATGAATTATAGTATAAGTGGAAGGTTCTCTGAATATTCATTTTGGGAATGGTGTGTCAGTTTGCAGGCGTCAATTAATTTGGGGTACAATATTATTTGCATTCACAATTTTGTTTTGGGATTTTTTGAAGTATTTAAGTTTCCTATGCGCGTAAACTATCTAGATCACCTGAGGGCATCAGCTTCCTCGTTATATTGTGTTTCTGCGGTTATTTGTTATTATGTTATGTAGCTATGGGAAAAGCTTTGGACCAATTGTTTCTAGTGTGCTGAAAAATGAATTGGTCGTACACGAGGTGATAAGGTGTGCGAATTTGAAAAGTTCAATGAAGGAAAATTGATCTTCTTTATTGCAAGTACAATTTCTTTGAGTGGGAAGAGCTTATGAACTATGTGATTTGATTTAATTTTTTTTATTTGGGGAGCGCGAGGGCCTAAAGTTCTGTTATATTCTTATAATTTATATTTAATTAATTCGCAAGTTTTTTGTCATTTCCTGTTTATTGTAGTTTACAAATATTATATTCTGTTATCTTTGTATAGCTTTGATCGTGATTGGAAGAAGATCGAAGCATTTATCGGATCGAAAACAGTCATTCAGGTAACTTCCCGCGCTTCCATTTAGTCTTATTAGTGGCAAGTAGCTTCAGCTTTGATGCTTTAGTAGTCTGCACATATACACATACAGACATGTTAGAAAGATGCTCTCCCATTTTCGTCCTGCATTAATCTTGCAAACTTCTGACTGTAGTGTGAAACTGATGTGCTTAGATACTCTACCTTTTGGGAGGATGGCTTCCTAGGTTAAGTAAATAATGGTATAGTTGTCATAATTAGGAATCCTCTGTACTTTTTGCTACATTTTTAGCGTAGTGTTTTAGCTAAGATGAATAAATATAAAATAGGTATACAGAACAGAATCCAGATATGCCTTTCTTGGTAGTTGGAATGGTAACTGTTCTACTATGATTGTGTCAATGAAGCTGATGAAATCATGAAATGGATTCATTTTTAGTTTAATGCAATATTTCTTCTCCCATCGTTTTTTGGTGTTTTCATTCCTCTACTTCACAAGTTCACGTATCTGCTGAATTATCCCACTGTCCTTATTTTTCATGTAAACATCAAGATACTTGCTGCTGAATGTGCGAATAAAGTAGTGATATTTCTAGGTTGTGTTGTTTCTTGATAGTCTCTTTAACTTGCATGTGAATAAAGAATACAATATTCCATTATTTCTAGTGATGTGAGATAGTATTAGCTCTACTTCTCTATTATGTGGTGAAGTTATTATGTCGCTCACAGTAGGTTGAGACAGATTGTAACTTTTGTAGATACGTAGCCACGCACAGAAGTATTTTCTTAAAGTTCAAAAAAGTGGAACCAATGAACATCTTCCTCCACCTCGGCCAAAAAGAAAAGCTGCTCATCCATATCCACAGAAAGCTTCTAAAATTGGTATGCACTATTTCAGTTGAAATCATGCTCAAAGTTGCAAACTTTAAAGTAACCTTTTTTTTTTATTTTTTTTTTAAATTCTGAAGCTCCAGTTCTTTCACAAGAGAGACCATCATTCCAAGGCTCCGCAGCTGTTCCTGATAATGGATTTGGAAGGAGGCCTGATCCTTCTGCAATACTAAGAAATGAATCTGCTGCATCTATACCTGGCTGGACAGAGAAACCTTTGCAGAATACCAATTTTTTGCATGCAGCTGGAGGTTAACTTTTTCTCATCCCTGTGAATAGAACATTTTTATGTTGCTCGATGGGTTATTTTATTTTTTGCTAAAGTTGATTTCCTGTTCCGATGCAGGTGATGCCAGATATGCTGGACAGACAATGCCCTATATTTGCTCTTCTGGCAGCAATGACAGCACAACAAGGACAATGCCCACAGGTGACATAACTGCCGGTGAAATTTTTATGCTTGTAGTGCTCTCCAACTTAATACTAGTGATGGTACAACTCAATGAGAAGACAATACCTGCCTTTTCTTTCTCTCTTTCCAATCTATTGTCCAAAGCGGTAAAAGTTTTTTAATATCTATTCAGGTAATTATTATATATTATAGTGTAGATAGGATGGTCAAATCATATTTATGAAATTTATGCTTCCTGTCTAATCAAAAATTTATGAAGTTCAAATGTCTCATGCTTTATATGCTGTAATTTTGCTCGTGATAGTGGTCATCTTCATATGTATTTATATTGCACTATAATTGCTTCTGCTTTTCATTCATCAATTTAATCTCTTAGCTAATGTGCACCTGCAGGCTAATTTGATGTTTGAATCTGGTTTTCTTGCTTATCTATTTCTATTTTAGCCATGTTATGTGTTGCATGCTTCACTCTGCTGTCTGCAAACCTGCTGGACTACTTTAACCTCTTTCTTTGTTCAAGCTGTACTGTAATCTTTAGTCTGCACTGGTATCTGACCTATTACTGTCTTATTGCCTTAAAAAATTTACTAACCTCTATTTTCTTTTGAGTGCAGTTCTCCCTGATTTTGGTCAAGTGTACAGTTTCATAGGCAGTGTCTTTGACCCAAATGTGACTGGCCATTTGCAGAAATTGAAGAAGATGGATCCTATAGATATTGAGACAGTATGCTTTCTAAACTTGATTCTTCTGATCCTCTTGTTGCTGCAAGATTTCTCGAAAAGTTAAGGATTAGTAATCTTTATAGAAATTGAATGGATTAGATCACTTAATCAAAACTGACTTGGTTTAGTCAATGAAACAAAATCATATGGATCTGAAGGCTTGTCGTAGTGTGCTATATCGACAAGTATGTGATATGCTTTTCTTAATGAATTGTGGGTAGGTAGTTTACCTCGTGAAGACAAAGGTCACTTTTGCACATTCCTTTGGAGCTGCCTCCGCTAGTTTCGACCCTGTCTTTCTTGAATGCTCTGTGTTCTGTTGAAAGCATGCAATGACTCTCTGCTTTATGTTCTCCACCTACCACCAGCTCAATGGATTTTCTGATATAGAATTATTGTTGGTTTTAATCTTGACTATTTTTTGGTTGACCATAAAGATCATCTCAGATATTTTATCTCTTAGTTATCTGTGTTCTTTTACTTTCTTCAGACAGCCCACCCAGTTAGAGGGGGGGGGGGGGAGCACTTAGCAGCCTGTCTTGCATGTAAAATGGTAAAATAGAATATTGAAGTTCAAGTTGAGTTTGTGGGATTCTCTGTTGGTAATTTTAATCTGTAAGCACAATTGTAACTATGCTAGTTGTGGCACCTTGCTCTCTCCCTCATGCATCTCAGTGGCAAATGCAGTGTTACTTTTACTTTGATCAGAGACATCCACTTCTCTTCTCTGAATTGACATCTAAATATCTTAAGTGTAAGCTCTTAGCGTCTCATGATCTTTATCTTTGTCTCTTAAACAGGTACTATTGTTGATGAGAAATCTCTCGATCAATTTGGCTAGTCGTGATTTTGAGGATCATGTAAGCGCAAATTACCATGAGCATTAAAGTATTCATTCAGTGGCTAGTTTTTGGTTGCCTATGCTTGTCTGTGCATCCCCTGCCTATTTTTGCCTAATCTAAATGCTACTTTTTGTGATGATAAATTATTTTACTTTGTTAGTGTCATATTGTCTGAAATTTTTGGTGAAGCTGTGAAATGTAGTATGACTAAGGGGGTCTGTACCTGCATATCATTTAACCTATCTAATAGTCTAATATACCACTGTTGCAGAGAAGGGTGCTTTCATCATATGAGATTGACCCAGAGAAGGATGATGCTTTTGATGTGACTGATTCTATCCTTTGTAGCGAATCTGAGGGTGCAGGCTAACTTTGTGTGTTGTTGGGGCTATGATGCTCTCTCTCCATCAATCATCCTAGGATCAGTGTATATCAATCAGATCGTTATTGCATGAATGATACTGGCTGGTCTGAAATTGAATTGGAAGCCTACTTTGTTAATGGCAGGCTCTGGGCAAACTTTTGATGTGTCCCAAGGAAAGTTGCCGATTCCTATAATTGTAAGTAACGTTCTAGTTAAAGCTTCTTCTTGCTATGCTGTTAGTGGGCCTAGTACATACAGGTAAATGAAATAAAATGAGGGGTATTTGCGGGAATGTAAATTCTGAACACTGTTGTCTGTAAATGCAAGTTTTGATCCTATTGTGCAGCTTTTCTAGATGATGTAAATTTTTTGCTTCTCGATTGGTGTACAAAAATAGATGACGCTGCTTCACGCTCGATAGTCAAATATCGTCGAATAAAGCTGCGGCATTCTGTAGTAGTTTTATATTTTCTTTGATATAAAAGTGTTATATATGGTGTGATTAGTGCCATGTTAGGCTTTGTCTGGAAGTTGGGTTGGAGCAAAATTTTGTACTACTTTAGCATATATCTGTTCACACTAAACTGTGAAGTTAATCTCTGTTTATGGAACCTGATTTGTTACTGTTTTTCTGCGTCTTTTTATGGTTTTTAATTTATTATTATTATTTTTTTATTTTATGATATTAACCATTGTATATTCCTAAGATTGGATAATTCTGTAGGAAAACTAATATATAGTCACTGGCGTTTTATGGTTTCTTGAGCCGAAAATGATTTGAGTTAAAGCGAAAAAGAAAACGATTAACGTTTTTGGTCAAGAATCGTTAGCATGTAGGAGTAGGACGATGTTAACAATCGATCTACAATTGATATTTCAGCCGCTATGTAAGATTGAAATGTATATTACGGAGCTATGCAAACCTTACAGTCCATGTTCCACACGTGGGGGGTTGGTATCAAGACTCAGGATTCAGATTCAGAGTTTGGAACCATAGGTTTCTGAGTTAGGGTGTACAATAAGGGGAACTTCATATAAAGCCATTTAACATAAAGATATCTTCCATATTCGTAGAAGCAGATATTTTATTTTCTCTCTATTATTTCTCATCCAGTTAATTGTGTTAATGACAAGTTAACCGTAGCTTAACCGTGACCAAATTCTGTCACCATATAAAACTATATCATATGGTGAGCGGGACTCCAGCGAGATGAACAACTTTCTGTCACCAAATTTCAAATAGCAGGACATTTAATGGAAAATGTTGAAAGTTAGGGACATTTTAAACAAAATACCGAAAGTCGGGAATTCTTCTAATGGAAAATAAAAGTCGATGGCATTTTTTTTTGGAATACGATAAAGTTGGAGTACATTTTATAAAAAAGTTAAAAGTTGAGGGTTTTTTTTTTATAGAAAATGAAAGTTGGGGATATAAAATGAAAAAGTTAGATACATAAAATAGGACTAAGTCTGATATTAATGTGAGCCCATGTGGCAGTATATTAATGATAGCAAATTGATTCGCACTCATAGTTGGTAGACTTAGGGGTGGGTCGGTACGGTATACCGTACCGAAACTGTCATACCGTATACCGTACCGTAAATGCCGGTATGAGTAA
>JAYDZE010344595.1:0-17836 GCA_034509125.1 Monilaria moniliformis
AAATCGATCAATTATATACAAGAAAATATGTTTTCCCTCATGGCTTCTACAATCTCTCTCGATTACCATCTTTAAGAAATCCTATCAGCAGTAAATCTACAACAGCCCGCTAAACTTAGCGTTGACCCATCAACAGTTACCATTACTAAATCGGACATCAGTAACGGTAATCCATCAGTACTGCATGTCAGTACAACACTCTGTTCAACACTATTGATCACATCAGTAGCTCCAACTACTGAGCATCCACTGCTGACCGAAATTTGTTGTCACTCTTTACCGTCACATTCGTTACATACTGGCTAAAGAAACCGTTAGTTTTTGCAGACTAGATAAATATGGTTCACATGGCAATGACATGGCATCTATATTAGGAATGACAATGGGTCGTATTTTCGTGGCAACCGCATTTCTTAAATCTGAGTAGAGTGGATTAATTAGATAAGTATTGAAAGGGTCAGAGACAGAGACGGGATTGAGACAAGTTTGGATTGTAAAATTAGTACCCTTGACGGACTCAGAAAATCATTTACTTTACCCATTATCCAAATCCATTTGTATAAATTAATAATATTATAATTTCATAATATTTCCTATTGATATTTGTATATTAATTATAATTTATCTAATGTAGTCACGAAGGATTGTACGAGAATGTTGATAAAAGATTTGAGAAGTTAAAATATAACTTCCATATGTTTGTTTTGATGGCATAGATTAAAGTTAGATTGTAGTATAACATTTCATTTTATACTTGAAATATAATCTTTCATTTTTTATTAAAATGGTTTCACTTATCATAACAATTCATATTTGGTTTTTTCGATATATTAAAAATTAAAATAGATTTGGGTGGATAATTAGCTGGTATTGCTAAACGAAATTTGGAATGGGGATTGATGGGAATTGAAAGGCAACAATATGGATTATTTTGAATAATTTTCCCTTTCATTTATTTGTTTAAGCACCTCGCAGGATGTCAATATAGGGAAGCTGCACATCCAAGTTAGAGCTGCCAAGGCAAAATATTCTGATCTTAGAAAGAAAATTAGAGGGCGAGAAGCATCCTCGTATTAGTTTAATTTTCTTGGTAGGAGTTTATCTCATAATTGGACCACCCAAGTCCCAACTTGCCGCTGTCTCTATCTACACTGTCCAAAACACGTCACGTATATTACAATAACTTATAAAACTATTATTACATATGCTTCACTCATATTTTTCTTGATGTTATACAATTAAAATTTCCAAGATTTAATTTTTCTATATTACGCATATAATATTGTAAATTAGTTGTGATTCTAATCAGAATAATGGAAGAACGAAATATGCTTTTTACTTGAAAGTAAAATACAACTTATTTTCAAAGTCTGTCGATAATTTTATTAGTGCGTTACAGACTAAAGATAATTATTTGGAATATACCATAGGTGTGCTCTATTCTATTCCCAAACGACGAATCTTCGCTTTGATAGTCTGAAAATTCATATGGTACGATAAATGCAACAGCGTATATCCCGTCACATAGTTTACTACATTTTACGGAACTTTCCATAAAGATTGATAAGATAAATGGACCCCACACATCAACCTTTCTTTATCATGAGGTAAATATTTTCAAAATGGACAATTCTGATTTCAATTATAATTTTTAAATCCAAAAATTAATTTATTAGGTTTCTCAATTGGCTTATGAGTTAATTTTTTCGGACAAATTTGTAGTGACGTGGAAGCCATATTTTCCGACATGGAGATTACATCAGGTGACCAAAACGACGTTGTTTGGTGATATTCCATTTAAATCATAACTTTGCGTTGACTTTTGGTCAATCTCAAAATTTTTGAATACGGAGAATAAGACCATAGCTTTATTAACCTTATGGTCGATTTTTTCGGACGAATCCGTAATGACGTAGAAGCCGGAATTTCCAACGTGGAGAAAACATATAGTGAACAAAACGATATCGTTTGGTGATACTTAAAACGACGTTGCTTCATGAAAATAATAATTTTTTTTACTTTCCCTTTTATTTCCTTTTTCTTTTCCATTTTCTTTTCTTTTATATTCAAAACCTTCCCCACCCTTTTATTTTCTTTTTCGGTCTCCCACAACACCCTCAATTTCTCTCTTTTCTTTTTGGCAACCGCCGCCGGCGAGAATCACCTCCGTTGCTGCTCACCTGCAACCGGCCAAGCAGCAGTGGCCTTCCAGCCACCATCGTTGTCCTCCTCGTCCTTCTCTCTCGACTTTCCTCTCTCTTCTACACAAAACCCCCAATCACATAAGGTGGGAGATGGGATGGTGAAGAGTGGGGTGGGAGAAAGAGAAAATGGACGATGTTATATGGTGAAGGGTGAGGTGGAATAGGGGATGGTGAAGAGTGGGGTGGGAGAAGGGATGGTGATGTAGTTTTATGTGTCATTGGTCATCCTTATCAGTAATAGTAATACACGTCTGTGCCACCTCAGCATCGCATTTGCCGGAAGATTTCGCTGTGGGACGATTACGATACTTAATAAAGTTATGATTTTATTTTTTGGGTTCAAAAGTTATGGGATTAACCAGAAGTTAACACAAAGTTATGATTTAAATGATAATTATTCCATTTTTTAGTTTAATAAAATCAAAACGACGTTGGTTATGGTGCCATATATCATCCTTATTAACAATAGTAATACACGTCTGCGCCACCTCAGCATCACATTTGCCTAAAAAAATCGACGTAGGATAATTGCGAAACTCAATAAAGTTATAATTTTATTTTTTGTATTCAAAAATTATAAGATTGTCCATAAATTAACGTAAAATTATAATTTAAATGGTAATTATGCGGTTAGAAAAAAATAAAATTAAAATTAGTGAAAAAGAAGGGGACAAGTTCTGTGAAAACTGTTCACAAAGGCATGCACACACAATAATGTCACGGGCAACGGGACAGTTGGGGCACATCAATTGCGTGCCTACCTCATTTCCTTCCCTCTAATATACTCAGATCTTTTTCCCCAAATTTCTTGCACTTGTTTCATTTCCTCTCTCCACTGCTTCCTATGGCTGCGGCGAAGGAAATGAGAGCTCTACCTTTGCTGGTGGTGATGGCTTTTCTGAGCAGCGGCGCAGCAGCAGTCGGCCGGCAGCTGAGGTTCGGTGCCAGACGAGGCGAGTTCAAAATTCTTCAGGTGGCGGATATGCACTTCGGCGACGGCAAGCGGACCCCCTGCGAGGACATCCTCCCCCGCCAGGTCGCCAGCTGCTCCGATCTTAACACCACTGCCTTCGTCCGCCGCATGATCCTCGCCGAGAGGCCGGATTTCATCGTCTTCACCGGTCAGTTAACTCTTGCTGCTTTTGATTTGTCGAGAGATTTGCTGAAATTGACAAAGTTAGCTGTTGGTTGCAGGGGATAACATATACGGATTCGATGCGAGCGACGCGGTGAAGTCGATGAACGCGGCGTTTGGGCCTGCGGTGTCCGCCGGCATCCCGTGGGCGGCGGTGCTGGGAAATCACGACCAGGAGTCGACTCTGTCCAGGGAAGGTGTGATGACGCATATTGTGGGCATGAAGAACACCCTGTCGCAGCTGAATCCCGCCGGAGGTCACATCATCGATGGATTCGGGAACTATAATCTGGAGGTCCGTGGAGTGGAAGGTTCTAGAATAGAGAACAAATCGCTTCTCAATCTCTACATGCTCGACAGTGGCGATTACTCTACCGTCCCCTCCATTCCTGGCTATGGCTGGATCAAGCCCTCTCAGCAACTCTGGTTTCAGCACACTTCTTCCAGACTGCAGGTATCAAAACTCTGACTTGTTAAAGGTTATTTTGAGTGATCGAATAGATAAATGAAAATATTACTTGCCATTCCCCTAATTAAATTAATTGACTATGTATTAAATTCTAGTTATATTAATAATCCTAATTAGGAATTAATGAATTCAAATTGGAAATAATAATTAGGACAATTGGACAGGTAACTTTCTACTTCTAGATTGACTCAAGTTTTGCCAAATATCTTAGGCTAATTTACTATTTACTATAATGTATGCATTATTTTTAAACTTGTTTATTGTCAAATATTCAGAAACAATATATGCTTATTCATTAATTTACTAAGATAGATTACAAATTTGGTGTAACAATTGAGATAATTTGTGTGATTTGTCTCCATTTAAAGCTACTCAATCTTATATATTGAAATCCTATATAAGAAATGCTCTGAGACTATTGTTTGAATCCTAACAATATGATGTTCCAATGCAGAAAATCTACAGCAGCAAGCCGGAGGCGCAAAAGGGTGCTGCCCCTGGGCTTGCCTACTTCCACATTCCGTTGCCCGAGTACGCAAGCTTCGACTCGACAAACTCCACCGGCGGGAGGCAGGAAGGCATAAGCTCCGCGACAGTGAACTCTGGATTTTTCACGACGATGGTGGCAGCAGGGGACGTGAAGGCGGTTTTCACAGGCCACGATCACCTCAACGACTTCTGTGGCCAGTTGACCGGCATTCATCTGTGCTATGCCGGGGGCTTCGGATATCACGCCTACGGGAAGGCTGGGTGGTCTCGGAGGGCGAGAGTGGTGGTAGCTTCCCTTGAGAAAACACAGAAGGGATCGTGGGGAACAGTCAAGTCCATTAAAACTTGGAAACGCCTCGATGATAAGAAGCTTAGTGTCATTGATGCTCAGGTACTGTGGAGCAAGAGCTCCACAAATAAGCAACGGATTCTGTGAAAGCTGTTTTTTTATCATACCATAAGCAAAGGTTATAAAGTTCGAGAAGACACAGATTGATTACAGTCTTTGTAGTTTTATCTTTTTCAATTTTTGTTATTGAAACATAGCTCAGTTACACGGAAATATTTCATGTATGTGAGAAGAAGCTATGATATTTTGAAAAAAATTGAAGTTAATGAAGTAATTAATTGGATTCACATGTATTTTTTGTATCTTTAACAAAAAGTTTATAAACAATATATAGAAGATCAGACAACTAGAAGGTTGAAAATTAGGGAATGAATCCACCTAATATGTTGTACTTTCATGCTGGCCTACGACGCCGGTAAGAGCATTAGCAATGCATCACATTTACAATTTTCAGTTCCATTTTCAGTAACAACTCCACTTTTCATTTATCACATCATTAATTTTATTTTTAGCAACTATATTTTACGATGTAGATCAAAATTCAGCTTCATTTTCAGCCACAACTTAATCATTTTCATTTGATCATTTTTTTTCAATATTTGTAGAATAAATATAAACAAATAGAAATACAAAAATTACATATATTGAAATACAAAAATTAGATTAAAATACATAATTAAGTCCTACTTGAAACTACGAAAATGCATAATTTATAGTCATAATTTTAAATATGAAAAAGTAAAGTCCTAATCTAAAATACGAAAATTAAAGTCCTAATACAAAAACTAAAATCCTAGCTGACTTTTCATATGCTCGAGCACCATTTCATGTTGTTGCTTCCTCGCTTCGGGCCACCTGGAAGTGTCCATCCCAAGCTCCTTCGTGTACTGCTTCAGAAGTATTACGTGGGTGAGCTGTTGGTTTGTCATTCAATTGTCGGACATTTTAGGAGCATCGGATGACTTTGCCTTCTCCTTCACCTTCGTTGCCTTCCTCTTCTCCGCCTTCTGACCCATTGGACGAGCATTCTCCTGAGCCGGCTATGTGCCATAGCTCTCCCCCATAGAGGCATTCAAATCAATCCCTTCTGGCTCGCCGCTAGATGTTAATTGGCTGGAGGCGGTGTTATTTGTTCTTTTCGGCCCTTCAGATGAAGCACTGCAGGCAAACTTGGGGTGGCATCGGACCACGAGCCACACTTCCAAGTACTTGAATGGTTTGCCTTCTTAGAAGGCGTAAGCTTTGTGACCGCTCGGTCGTAGTTTCTCTAGATTGTAGACTAGGCCGACGTACGTGGAGACGTCGGCATGCACTCGGCCTGAATGCTTGCGCATGTGGTCCCAGTCGCGAGTGAAGGCTCGGTCTAGCTTCAGGCAGTTGTACAGTCCGACGATTTTCTCCCAAAACATCCAGACCCATTGGCAATTCCCATCAGTGGGTCTTCCGAGGCATCGACGTAGCACCTAGCTCCAATAAGTGTCTCCTCTAGCGAGTCTTTCTTGTCGCCTTCAACAACTGCGACCTTCTTCCCATTTCCTCTAACTGCCTGGGATATAGGCGGTGCTGGTTCTATCTAATCGACATAGTAGTCGTCAACTTGGATCCCCGACAGAGAATACGGGTTGTCATTGGAGTTCGTCTCTGGTATAGATAGGCAGTAATCAGATTGTAGATTAGGCCAAGTAGTAAGATTGGACATATTCAATTGGTGGACAGTTGTGTAGTGTTGGAATTTCTTCCACGAACTTTCATTTGCGGGATCCATTACTACAAGAAAAGAAGAATAGAGAGTGAGATACTGAAATGGATGAAGATATGGAGAATGGATGAAAATGATATGGGAGAATGAGTAATTTATAGAGTAATTCAACCTCCACCAACCACCCCCTCGGTACCCCCACCCCTCCCACCCCCCACCAACCTCCTCGGTACCACCCACCCCCACCTCGGTTACCCCCCACTGGCACAGCCAACGAAGTTTGACCGCCCACTTAAAAAAGAGTACTTGTCAAATTCTTAAAAATCAGATTTAAAAAAGAAGAAAAAATTAAATACAACATTCCGGCGACCGCAATGCTGAGAAACCGCAACCCTTGGCTCGGGCGTCGCCACGTAGATAGCTTGCGCCACGGTCACCTCCTCCTCCCGCAACGCAGCCGTGCGGGGCCACACCACCAACGCCATTGCTAATGCCCTAGAGTTTTTTTTTTGTCTTTATGTAAAGGAAAAAAATAGCTTACGATATCTGTAAAAAATATTTGAATGTACATCATAAATTGACGAATGTATGACATTCAACTTAGAATAAATATTTCAGACTAAAATATTAATTATGACTTATTTCGTAGTTTCTTTTACATATTATGTACTACAATCTGCCTAAGGGGAATATATTGTGTCTGAATTTATGGTAGCTTTTCGTTATTTGTGATCATAAAATAGTAATATGGAAATGGTTGAAAAAATATCATTTTTATAATTACACAACTTAATAAGCCTTTTTCATAAAAATTTAAATTTTTTAAACTATTTGTCTTTAAAAGCTTAAGTTATCTCTCCATATCAGCGAAAAATTTGTTAATGTTGACATATCTTATTTTTGACTTTTTGAATTATTTTTATCATCTTCTTAACAAAAATACCTAAAAAAAGAATTGAAAGTCTCGAAAGACGCTAAAACTAAAAATACCGAAAATAAAAAATCAAATTTAAAATCCGGAAGAGAACACCAGAAACTTCGATGTAAAGAGCTAAAACCGTCGGAGGAGGTTGCGTTTGTGTTTCTAAGAAATAAAAAATGTATGGAAAATTATTACGATGTCGTGAAATTTAAGCATTCAATTTGAGTTTGGCTTTTAAGAAATAAAAAATGTATAAAAAATGTGAGTTTGGCTTTTAAAAAAATATATTGAAGCATTCAATTTTCAGATTGTCTTAGAACTTGAAACAACTTCATTGAATTTGGTGTAAGAGAAGTCGTTCGTGTAATTACACACCAACAAGAAAAAATCAAGACACATTATGGTAACTAACTAGTAACAACCAGTGATAGATGTAGGGGGAGTCGGGAGGGGGCGGCCTACCCCCCTGACGAGGAGGATAAGAAGCGTAGAGATCTGATTGATATAATGACTTCAAAGTTCTTTGCTTGGATTTGACAATCGCCACTAATGGATAGGGTTTTCGGGCAATAGAACTTCTCACCAAACCAATAGGCTAGTGTGAGGAGCATGCTAGAGGTGATGATGATCCACACCGCACATAGCGGAATTGAGTTATCTTGTGGCCTAATTTTAACACTTCACTACCATTGGGTTGGGTCGAGCCATCTCCACCAACCATTGACATACTTGTGAAGGGGACCACATTTCGGTCCAAGCATGTCTTAAAGATGGTTGTGGGCATGTATCGTAGGGAGAACATGTTAGAATAGGTTATTGATTGTTCCGCTATAAATAGTTTGGTGTATCTTTGCAAGTAAGATAGAAATAACTACTCTTTCAGATTGTGTGTTGTGCATGGTGCATATATTTGGAAAATTACTAAATTGATGTTGGAGCACAACGGCTCCTTGAATTTGAAACGTACTGCTGCAGGAAAGGTCACAATTAAGAATGTTCTAAGTTTTTTGCTCTTAGATTGGTGGATGATGGGGTCATTTTTGTGGGGACCGATTTTTTTAAGCATTTGATTTATCATTAAATAATATTCTTATTTAATTTATTAATTTTTTAAATAGTGAACCATTAAAAGAATATTGTAGTCTTTTAAATTAAAATAGTATAAAAAACTCATATTTTTATGAAATAAGATATATAACTTCAATTTTTTATAATGATATATTTTGCTCGGCCCTCTCAATATTAATTGTGACTTATTCTCTAGTTTCTTTTACATATTCTGTACTGCATTCTGACCAAGGGGAATATATTGTGTCTGAATTTCTGGTAGCTTCGTCGTTATTTGTGATCCTTGACCTGTTAACCATATTCACAGGTAATAATATAGATAGAATGCAGGCAAACGATGACTTTATTTTACCCTTATCCCATCTTATTGGGAGTTGAGAGATGAATACTATCCTTGAGAGTTGGGGTTAATTTTATCAAATATTACTAAATTATGTAACTTATTTTAAATTGATTACTAAATTTTAATTTGTTTCAAAATCAATACTATATTTATATTTTATACATTTAAGGTTTCAATTTAGTTTTTCTAATAATTCTATTCTACACAGCAATTAACATGCCACATAATCTTTTCCATTTGGCAATTAAAATGCCACTTAATCTTCTCTATTTGAGTAACTTCTTCCATCATTCATATCAAATCTAAAATTTTAATCATCATAGTTAAAAATTGGTTTAAATGAACGAAGAGGTCCTCGCCTCTCTATGAACCTTCTGCAATCATCAATGCTGCCATCACCATGAAGCTCATGAAACTTATTGGAATGTGATGGCCCATTCAAGTACTCTTTACCATCTCCCATCTCTTGAGAATCTTATGCATCAGTTCCTCTCCGCCGACGCCACCGATGAGCCGCTGAACTTCATCACACACGTAAATGCCTTGTCGGCCGCGGCGTTTCCCCCGTCGGAAAAGGCTTCTGCTTCGGTCACGGAGTCCCCATATTTCTTGCTGTAAATCGACGACATTTTCTGATCAATTGGTGACTGGGAAGAAAATCGATGAATTGGTGCTGATTTCGGAGTTGGAGTGAGTGCGGGGAAGGAAGGTTCACGGTTGAATCTAGTGCGCGAAAATTTAGCATTGCAGGAGTGGAGTGAAATCGAGATTATTAGATAATTCTCCATCGAATTATTGGTTACAGTAGTGAGTAGTAGCGATGTTGTTGAATCACTCTACCTCGCTCATCAAATAAATTACAGTAATATTGTATTCCCAATTTCATATGAATGATGGAAGAAGTTAAATGAGGAAGATTATTTGGCATTTTAATTGTCACCTGAAATAAGATTATTAGGAAAGTTAAATTGAAATATTAAATGATAAAAAGTATAAGTTTATTATTCATTCTAAAACAAACTAAATGGAGAGTGGAGAGAGTGGAGAGATGAACCTTGATATGTGGACTAATCCATATCCTGTCTTATTGGGCTCAAACCCAATATGCAAAGGTCACCAGACCGTCCCAACTGCAAGGAAACGCCCAGAATAAACCAGAACTCCAGTGGGGAGATATAGAGGAGCAGATCTACAAAAAGAGTTGACCACATTAGACCCTATTCATTATTCGGACTGTCACAGATAGAATATTCCTAACCTTAAAAAGTGTCAGAATTTCGTTCATATGCTTATTTCGGCATGATTTTTGTTAAAGGACCATATCACCTCTGGTTATCCAGGGTTTAGGGGAAGTGAAGGCTCGGCGTTTCAACCTATTTGATCGTCATCTTACCCGTTTTCCTTCGTTGGACTACCCGAACGAGATATATCTCACACTATTCCCTCTCGTTTGTTGATAGACAATTGGTCCATGATTCAATTTCCGTAATTGCATACTTTCCTTGCAACTCCCTTCTGATCAGCAACTAAACCATTTCATCACTTGTGCATTCTTCAGTTATGTCTTATGATGATACGCATATGATCCAACTCAATCAACTACACATAATTATGTCATTTCTGTTGAGTTAAATTGGAGGTTGTTTTGATATGGGGAATTCAAGTTTAACATCATGGGGCGAAAATGAGCAAAGCAAAGAGATGTCTGATTAATTCGGTTTTCTTTAGGCAAATGAGAATCAATTTCATTAAGAGAAGTGAAAAGATCAGAATCCGGAAGAGGTCCGATAAACATGAGAGAGGATTTAGAGGCAAGAGCAAACTTGGCTAGTTTATCAGCAGCTTCATTCCCTATTCTTCTAGTCCAGTTAAATTTAACTTCATTCATTTCAGCCACTAATCTATGAATATCTTCCAAGCAGCAACCATCATAGGTTAGATCGGCCACACCAGCAACAAGCTTTGAAAAAATGATTTGACAGTCAGTCTCCATAATCATCTTTGATTTTCCCATATCTCGCGCAAGCAATAGTCCTTCACGAAAGGCAAGGGCCTCCCCCAACTCGATAGAGTTGGCTCCCTTAATAAACTTATACCGGCAGGCTATGAAATTTTGAATTCATCTGTAATCACCGCTCCGATGACAGCAGCATCACAGTTTGCCTTCCAAAAGCTTTGGAGGCATTGGGTAGTTTTAATGCGTTCCAGCCTGCATACAAGCATGGTTGTTTTTCTAAGATGGGGATGGATCTTTGAGCCAACTCAAAAAATTGGATGTGGTTCAAATCTTTGGACTGAAGACAAATTTTGCGCAGACCAGATTGTCCGGAGGAGCATAGCAAGCAAAGAGTGGTACTCCGCAGAATCGATACCCATAATGCTTCTGATCCATTTATCCAAAGGAGCACCTTCATTTTGGTCTTGCAGCTGAATGCGAAGAGGAGATGCTCTCCAGAAAAAATGGGCCCAAACGCAATCACAGAAGAGATGTTCCATTGTTTCTTACTTGTCCCCGCATCTATGACACCGAAATAGCTCTTTTTCTCAAGCCCATTTTGTGGGGATCGCATCAGATAGGCACTTCCACATCTCTCCCAAATTATTTGACGAGAAAGCCTCATCTTGCTGGCCAGCTTGCTTTAGGAAATGGTAGCCGTGTAAATGCCTCTTTTGACTAGTGGTCAAAATGCGAGATCTTCGCTTCCTCTCCAATCTATGGCTAAGGGAACAGTTTCTTTTATAATATGTTGTGTTTCTCATAACCATTCTCATGTTGGAACAAGGGTTTTTGGCATTTTACCTTTTATTTCCCGCCTCTCATTACCTCAATTGAAATGGGAAGTTATCCCAGTTCTGCTTGATATAATAGTTTCTTGAAGTAGATGATGATAGCAGAGCACAGAAATTTCTAAAATATAAGATTTTATAAAAATCTTGTGATTACATTCTCTCTCATGCAGGAAAAAAGTTCATACCAAATACACAAGAATCTGTTAATCAACAAAATCGGATAAACAGCATTCCAAAACCTCAAAAGAAATCAAAATAGCACAGACAGAAGAACTCTGGACAAAATGAATCTATATTTTTGAGTAGTAATAATATAGTATAAGAACATAAATAAAGGCTAATGCTCCTACATTTGGACAAAAACTCAGGGTGCAAAAAAACTATCTCTGACAGACACATTTGTAGTGATAAGCGCTGTTTATAGGATCGTTGCCTTCAACAGGAACTTGCTCGGCTCTGCACTTAAACCGGCACCCTCTGCACTCGTTGTAGGTGCACGTTGGTGCTACCGAGCCAATCAGCAATCTTCTAGGGTCATCCTGCATTTTCCACAACTAGGATTCAATCAAGATTCCACACAATGTTCTGGAAAGTTTTGATTAAAACCTTAAGGCTTACTTCAGTTTCTGCTGATGCAATACCATAATCTTTGCGATGTCTCATTTGAACTCTGGATCCTGTGGCATCTGCAGCATTGCCAAAAATGTTAACAAGTCTTCTCTAGCTCTCGTTTCTTTCTTGAGGAAAATGTTTCAAAAAAACTAGGATAACTCATGCTGCAGCTGCATGAGACTTATACAATCTGATGTGCACTAAAACATAACAAAGGAAAAACCCTGCACGACAGTTTAAAAACAGACACCACGACACGAAGGGGGAGATAGTTGGGACCTTGGAATAGGAGTGCTGCACATAGCAAGGCGAGGAGGAGCAAATGCTTCTCCAAAAGTGCCATAGTCGTGTCTTACCCGTAGTGGTAAAGTGTTTGGAGTGGAGACGGCGTGGTTGGCCCAAAGGGGAAAGGATATGCAGAATGTAGATAGGAAGGTACTTGGAATGAAATGCAAAAATGGGGTTGTGGATGAATACTGACCATAAGGAGATAGGCTGGCTAAAATATGCAGTGCTGCTGCAAAACAAAAAGAGGTCCCCAATTTAACTGACAAAACAAAAAATTTCAAATAACAACTTGCTGGATTATTCCATGCGCCTACAAAATCTTATTCAGTATCATCCAACTTTTTAAATCATTTATTTTATTTATTTTGTTGGCCTCATTGCAAGGGGGTGATTGATATCTTCAAGGGATGTTCCAAAATTATTCATTTTGACTGGAATAAGTTTTATTTTACTATTTATTTGTGTTTCTACTCGTGCATGTGGTAATAAGATTTGTTTTTTTTCTTTTTCGGCTTGTTGATATGATCACACTTTATTGATGCTTCAATTTTATGTGTGAAGCATGATGATAATCTTGAATGTGCTATAAGCTAGAACCAGCTACGTTTCAAGCAGAGCTAACCTTTTTTAGTGGGTTGGGACCAGAAAAGGAGACCTAGATAAGAAAGGTGAATTACACTTTAATATATAAGGACATTTCTGTCATTTTACATTCTATCTATGAAATAATCTAATATACTATCTTATATACCAAACAACATTATAAAACCTTATCTTGATTACTATCTCAAGTTCGGCCCATATTTTTATCTTAAGTTAACTATCTTGCAATATCTTAACCGGCCTATCAAACGGGCCCTAAATGTTAAACTATCGGAAAAATAATGGTTTAATATTTGGATTATTGATCTATTAGCAAAGATATTCCAAAATTATGCATAATTACAATTAAATATTTAAATTATTGATATTTTAATAATTTTTTTGAATTATATATAACTATTATTTAATATTCGAAAGATCACAAGTTTAAAATAAATGTTCCAAAATTTAAAGTCAGATCATGAATAGAATACATAGTGTTAGGAATAAATCCAACAGTTACCAAATGAACATCGGGGATATCTTGTATAACAGGCACTAGCAACCTGAGACCAAAGAACCACATTAAAGCCACCCTAGGAGCACCGGCAGAGGATGTCGTTGAAAGGTCTCTGACGATCAAGCCAATAAAATGATAAGATAAATTTGACGTACAAGATATAATAAATAAAGACATATTGACTATAGTGAGAACACTGATTTGAAGTAGTGCAGCAAGTGGTGGTCGTCCGGCTAGTACGGTTAGTCTCGCGAGAGCGATCTTCGATAGTTGAGAGCGTGAGGGCAGAGAGAATGTGGTGAGTAGAGAGTGGAGAGATCGTACGAGTCTGAATGATTGGATTAATCGTTTGACCTAGTTTGAGTGCATGTATACCCAAATGTGGGTTGGTGGCTAGGGTTCCTTCTGAACGTACATGTCATCCCTAACCACTCTGATTATCTAGAAGTGGATCTCCCAGGATTCTTCCTTGACCTCATAGCCAAGTGGCCGCCATTTTCTATGGTTTGACCTGGCAGATTCGCGTGTGTCCTAATTTTTGGGCCTGAGTGTGGGCTTTTCATGACTTGATTATAAGCTTTAGGATTATTAAAAAATAGTAGCCTGACTTGCAAAATAGGTCGGACTGACCTGTTGAATTGTTCAATTTTATTAATTGGACTAATACGAAATTTGCCCACTATTAATAGGTTAAGATTTTTTTCTGGTTATAATTTTTCAGCCATAACCATGTCGCGTTGTCGGGCTAATCGGGTCAACCTATGAGTTTCGGACTAAATTGACATCCCTAACCACAGGTGGACTTTTCTCGCATTAATTTTTTTTTCCAACAATAGGTTTTCGTCCGAATTCATTTTTTCCGTCTTCGTGCTCTGATTAGAAAACTTGTAATGTAAATAATCTTTTTTTTTAAATTTAATACAAAACTAAATCTAAAACAAATTTTCATGTACAACTAATGGCTTTTGCACTACCCGGTAACTCATTAAGATCTCAAACTCAATTAGATGCCATACAATTCAATTCATTTAACATAAGATTGTACCATAACTCAAATTTACTATGACACACGACATGTGAAATAATGTGCTCATGCACATTCCTAGTACTAGTGAGCCTCATAAAAGATAACTTATTCGTTAAAGTGTTCGCTAAAGCCCTGTTGGATGGCTAAAAATGTTCATCAATTGTCTTTAACAATGCTTTGACATCGTTACATGCTCCAATAGAATCTCAAATACTAACAGATATTTTAGACATTATTGATGTCATACTGAGGCGATTAGATCGCTCTCACTATTCATAAAGTGAAACCTCATTTGGAGTGCTAGTAGAAGTAGGCACATATGGTTTTTCTTTCCTTATGGAGTATAATCAATCTCCATGCACCCTGATGAAAGAAGAATTATCTCTTTCCGAAGTTTATAGTTATCCTCATTCAGGTCAGGAATTTTACATTTAATATAAGAGAAACTAACAAGTTGCATGATTGCATTAGAAATAAATATGCATGCTTATACCACAAATTGAGACTAATAAATAAACAAAATCATGTTTAACCAATGCCAAACATGTCAAATAGACTAAAAATGAATCCACCAAATAAAACTGTATTTGGCCTAACTTTTAAACAAAATGGTTCATATAACAAAAAGATAAAACTAACAAATTATATATCATTGATTAATCCTTGTGGATAAATCAAGAAAAATAATATGCTATTTTACCTTAATTAATCATATAAGTATAACAAAAATTTATGTAGGATAAAATTTATCATACTTATATAATTAATCGCAAGTTATAATTATTTAAATCATATAACATGATAAAACTAATAAATTATATACATTTTCTTTATCCATGTGGATAAACTAAGTAAAATAATATGTTATTTTATCCTAATTAATCACATAAGTATAATAAAAATTTATGTTAGATGAAATTATCAAACTAATATAATTAATCACAAGTTATGTCATTCCTTATATGTTCTAAATGGATTACCCCAACCACAACCCAATAATCGCCAAAAGTCAGCCCAGGAACTCGGCACATTAGCAAAATTTAATCAGTAATAGAAGCAGCCTACAAATTGGACTCAACCCACTGCCCACACAAAAAAGCCCAATATTTCTCACCCAATCTTCGGCCCAATTCGGTGACCCACAAAATTGAAATGGTTTCAGCAGCAACTCAGCAACTGACGCGAAAACTGCCTTGAACCGTCGTTGTCGTGGCCGTCACGACACCGCCGGCCGTCCAGCAACAACGCCAACCACCGATCATCTCTTCATCGGACAATCTCATTGAAAATAGAGTTCGAAAAGTGACGAAACAAAAAATATCAATCAAGAACCAAGACCGAAATTTCACAAAATTCGAACAATATAGCAGAAAGAGAAAACGGTTATCTCGGGCTTTTACTAACAGTTCATGGGCATCCAACGAAAATGGGAAAACAAAAATAAAAACAAAACCTAAGACTCCTTCGAAATTTCGCCCAGAAAGTGAATGAATCAACCAGTACTTCGAAAGAATTGAGACACATTCAATGTCAAGAAACCGAAGAAAGAATTTCACAACACTTTGAATTTGGTTTGACATTATCTCAAACACCTTGTGTGCAATAAATCATCTTCGATTTTGATTCAGAAAAATCTTGATAGAACCAAATTAATTTCGCAAAGATTTTCTTTGCAAATAAATCGAAGCAATGGAAGATATTTTGATGTTCAAAAACACATTCAACCGAAGAGGATATGCGAATAAAGACGCACATGAAACAATTAAATCCGAAAATCATTTTGACTTTTCAACAAATAGTATATGTGCATGAACACATATGAATGCTCTAAATCGAAATTTTACTTCGAAATTTCATCGAACATGTTATGCACGTAAATACATGTATTTCGATTTTGAATATAAACCAACTTGACATTTTAAGAAACAACATCAAGTGTCAGATTTGTAATGCCAAAACGAAGGAAAAACGGTTTGACAATCTATCAAACATTATACGCCCAGAAAACTATTTGAATAAACAACATGTATGTCGATTAAAGTGTGGCATTTTATCAAACACAACAAGCGCTCAATCAACATGTTCTTTCAAAATTCACTTCGGCAATTCGACAAACAAATAACAAAACACATCAAAAATCGAACAAATCAAGGCAGAGATTATGTTGGCTCTGATACCAACTATTAGAATTTATTAACAGAATGAATTCTCAAAAACCAAAAGATGCAATTACAACGTAAAGTAGAAGCGTCAGCCATTGATATGGGTCAATATTTGAACATGAAAAGAATGTGAGACCTTGTTGCACTTTAGATGCTTCTACCCTCTTACATTTTTCAAAATTGTTGGTGTGTTTGTATGTATGAAAAACGTCGAGTGTAGGGATCCAAATACAACCCCTATTTATATACGTTTCCATCAAACGTATAACTATAAAGGTGTCTTTCTGATAATGGTAACTGCATGTTAATTGTTTATCAGTTTTCGGACAGTTATTGGTTGGTTGCGAACTACCAAATCCATAGGAATATTACAGTATGGAGTCATCGTCCAACGAACAACATTATTTAGTTTGGAACGACGCGGGATTTTTCGTTGGACGATGAGTCCATGTATGCAAATCTTAACCTCCACGTTAGCTTCAAATTTTAGAATTTTGGTTTGGTGATAAAATCATAATAAATCTAAAATCTATATATTGTCATACCCTTAAATTTTATAGTATGCAGTATTTAGTCCATAAATGGACATCTTAAGCTTCCAAACATCCCAATCCATATAAGATGCTATCGATAGTAGGATACATATCCACTTGAGCATGGCTACATGCGAGAAGTTATCATCGTAATCGATACATTCCATCTGGGTATAACCCTTTGCCACTAGTCTCGCCTTAAAGATAACTACTCAATCGTCAGGTCCACTTTCACGCTTGTAAACCCATTTACTTCCTATGGCCTTACAGCCTTCGGGTAAGACTATCCGGGTCGCGCATTTCCTCGTCGAGTACTATGGATCCGATTTATTCAAGGCATGCTTCGCATCTAATGCCTGCTACTCTGCACAGCATAGGTTATACTACCAAGGATGTGCATTTTGCCTTCCACTAAGCACTTTGGTCACAAAGACGGGTTTGCGAAATTCTTGATTTGGGTTGTTCCAGAAAAAAGGTTCCCGAAATGGGAATCTTTTTTTTTTCTGTTCCACAAATGGGTAAGACGCATGAAGCTCATGCGTCTACCCTAGACGCATGCTCCTCATACGTCTACCCCGTGGATGGCTGATTATAATGGTTTTTTTGTTGACTTTGTTGTTTATCTTTCATTACAATAGAATACA
>JAYDZE010344706.1:0-17835 GCA_034509125.1 Monilaria moniliformis
ATTAATAATATAATAATAACTCAATATATATATATACACATATATTTTTTTGAATTTTCGGTTTTTCGGTGTTTCGGATAATTTTATGATATTTCGGTTTTTTCGGTTCGGATCGGTTTTCATAGTTTGGATTTCGGTTTTTCAGGTTCGGTTTTTCGAGTAATTCGGTTCGGTTTGGTTTTAATTTTGAAAAAATTGATTTTTCAGTTCGGTTCGGTTTGGGCAAAAAATCGAACCGAAAACTGAATGTTCACTCCTAACGCTAATGCTTTGGGGGGGGGGGTAAAGGACTTCCGTTTGTGTTTTTCATGATGGAGCCAAGAGAAAACTCAAAGTTTAAAAGTACAAATCAAACTAGATAGGACCGCTAAGGTACAAACTTTAAGTGCAACTATTATTGGAAGTGTAACCATCGTGTTGTGCCACTATCATCCTCTAGTACACAGTACTGTCTTATTTCGGGTCCCACTTCCACTAAAGTATGTACGAAATGTAAATTATTAGCAAAGAATTGCAATTTGCAGACTAGAAGATGAAATGTTGATGTTTATGGGCGTTGTCTGTAGGTGGTCACTGATCGCAAGCCATCTACCGGGACGAACCGACAACGAGATCAAGAACTACTGGAACTCTCATTTGAGAAGGACCATATATAGATATAGGTTCATTGGTGAAGCCACTCTCTCTCCAGCAGACATGATCAAGACAGCCAAGAAAAAAGGCCGAGCCAGTCGCAATAAGAGCGCAGCCCCGCCTGAGCAGCCCTCGGGCTCAAATGACCTGTTTGTTGCCAGTACAGCGCAAGATGAAGCTGCGGGAGACGATTCACTCTCGAGCTGTGATACGCCAAGTACAAAGGGATGGCCTGATGCGTCAATGCTCTCACCTAATGATGCGACACAAGGAATGGAGATGTTGGGACCATTCACTGAGATAGATGATGACATGTTAATGCACCTCAACCACTTTCTACAAGATGAGGACGATGGAGAGAGATTGATAATGACGAACACAGACAATGGGACTACAAGCGAGGGAAAGGAATGTGGTGATGCAGACCTGTATGATTGTTTGTCACCCATCGTTTCCTATTTCAGTTATGACGACGTGCTGCAGTGGGATCACAACGTTGCAGGAGGCGAGCTCAATCTGTGGAACGAAGAGGACGACGTCTTGATTTGGTCATAGAATCAAAAACTAGAAATGGCCATGAAAATGATCAACTATGTATCTTGGACTGGTTGTCTTTTCATTCATGATCTTCACAATTCTGCATATTGAGTAAAGAAGCATGATTGCATTAAAACAAAAGGGATCAAAGAAGTATAACTTACAAATTTTTGGTTTTTTGGTTTTTTTCCGGTTTTTCGGATAATTTTATGAAATTTCGGTTTTTTCAGTTTGGATCGGTTTTCATGGTTCGGATTTCGGTTTTTCGGGTAATTCAGTTCGATTTCGGTTTTTCGGGTAATCTGAAGAATCTAATTTGTAATAGATTTTTATAAAAGCTACATTTTCTACTGATGTATTCTATTTCTCAATATTCCTATATAAAAGAATTAATTATTACTCCAATTTCAATTTGGAAACAATATCTCTTTGTCCAGGCTCAGTTCTTTATTTTTCTATGTGCTAACCTTTCTCTTATATATTGAACTAACCCTAGTTTCAATTTATAGGGGGAATCCTTTCAGTAGAAATGATCTTCAGTAGTATGTAATAGATAAGTTTTGGCATCATCAACGATGAGGAAATTATTGGAAACAAATATATCTAAAATATAAGTTATTGATCATATAAATAAAGTAATAGTTAATTTGAAACAAATTAACAAATATTCTATGTCTAAAAAATCTTTTGTAATTATAGAAAAATTGATAATTATTATAAATAAAGTTAATATTCTCATAAATAAAAATAATTGTTGATCTGAATAAAAATAATTATTCTTATGAATTAAAGTAACAATTATTTAAATCTAAGAACATCATATGTATTAGTTATTTTTACTACTTATTTAAAATATATACAATTCTAGGAAAAGTAACAATTATTTTGAATAAAAATTATTATTTTCATGGAAAAAAATGTGATGGTTCTCATAAACAAAAGTGATTATCTTTTTTAATAAAAGTGACTCGTGTTCTAAATAAAATAATATTATTCATATGCATAAAAGTCACTATCTTATGAACAAAAGTAACAAAAAAAACAAAATTCTCAAATCTAAAATGACATTTTGTTTTATACTTTTGATAATTATCTAAAATATATACACCAAATTGGCAATAGAGGATAACTCAAACTCCAGCATTAAAAAGTAAATGGCAAAGCTTATGAATGTGAATTTGAATATCAGAACATGAATATCGAAGAAAGGGAGAGAGAATGGAGTGAGAGAGAGGTGGGGGGAGAAGAATGAGTTTTCTCGAAGTCGGGTCGAATGGGTCCGGCCCGAGTCGGAAAGAGCGTGGCTAAGACCACCCTGTGATCGGTAACATTGTGTCAAATCAGATAATATCTTACTATAAAATATTTGTTAAGTCGATCATATATTATAAATGAATAGCATCATCAATCGTATTTTACATGTAAAATCAAGATGCATATACGGACTAAAGCAGATAATATCTTCAGGGCGTTAGCGCCATCACATGTGAAAATAACTAGAGATAATTGCCATTTAAATCATAACTTTTTGTTGACCTCTCGTCAATCCCATAACTTTTGAAACTGGATCATAAAATCCTAACTTTTGAAATTTTCTCAATTATCCCACAGATCAAAATTTCGGTGAAACTTGTGGTGACGTGTCAGCCCGAATTCAGCGAAAAGTTATGATTTAAATGACAATTATCTCATCGACATCGTTTTGAAGAACGGACGTTTTGTCCACGTCGGAAATTCCAGCTGACACGTACCACCAATTTCACCAGAATTTTGATCTGTGGGATAGTTGAGAAAATGTGTTCCATTTTCAAAAGTTATGTAATTGACCAGAAATCAACGAAAAGTTGGGATTTAAACTATCCCAAATAACTACTACTTTATTGAAAATATTGACGCACAAAAGAAAGCTCAAGAATATTGGAATATTTGACCTTTAAGCAACCTTTGCTCGAAGCAATTCTAAAACTCCCTCCACTTTTCTCGAAATGCAAAAGAAGAAAGAAAAGAAGCATGATCATCAAAATGTTCCTCATCAACTCATTTTCGGCCCGTTTCTAGTCAATCTCCTTCAATTCCTCACAGCAAAGAAGGACCAAAAATGGCGGTGACGCACGCGGATCTCTCTCCGAGCCCGAAAAGCAGCAATCTCGCCAGCAAAACTGGCGCATTTCTCATGGTGCTATCCATATTACTAGGCCTCTTCTGCTTCATCCTCTGCCTCATAGCCGAGGCGGCCCGTTCTCAGGTACAAATCACTTCGATCACGGCCCGTACGTAATAACACTAATCGGGCCGGTGCCTATAATCCTGTAAGTGCTGAGGTTGTGCAGGTCAAATGGAAAGATTCGCAATGCACTTACACGGGCAGCGGAAAACTGCCTAGTCTGTCCGCCACCGCGGCTTTTGCGGCGCTGGCGGCGGCGATGGTGGTGCAGCATGTCTTTTTATTGGTTGCGGTCAGCAAATCAGAGTCCCTAGTTGAGATCACTTGGGACCCTGACTCAGAATTTTCCAAGACCCTGACGTGGCAAGCCGGGTTTTTCTTCGTCGCCACATGGTAATGTGACGTGTTTTGATGAAGATCCTATATATATTTATTCGATATCTTATAACAATTTATTCTGTTAATCCGGCCATGGTCCGTGCTCGCAGGACCACGTTTGCTGTTGCTGAGATCCAACTACTGATCGGGTTGAGCGTGGAGTCGGGCCACTTCAAGGGCTGGGAGACGCCGCGGCCGAGCTGCCTGGTCATTCGACAAGGGCTTTTCACGGCGGCCGGGGTTCTAGGTCTAGCAACGGTGTTCTTTGCCTCTGGCTTGTACATCACAGCTCTACGAGCGGAGAGATACATTCAGATACAAGAGAATACACGACGAGACATATTGGAAGTGTCGGTAATGTATGCTTCCCCGCCAAGATCGCCCACAAGGGATAACGCCATCCGGGCTGATCGTGGCGAGGGGCCTAATTTGCCGAGGCAAGATCAACATTCTTTTCATACATTGGATTACTACTTAGGAACGTTTGACAAGCAATCAAGATTTGTTTCATAGGGATTGATTTGTATAAGAGTATGCAGAATTGTGAATGAGAAGATGAGCATACTGTATAGAATTTTAGCATTGTAGGTTTGGTTCTTGATTCATGAGAAATATTGCAGGAAATTGCTGTAACATTGCCCAAATCGATTAAGAAATATTCCAAGAAAGAATCATCAAAGTTACTTACAAAAAGATCATACATTCATAATCAAACATATCGATCTAAACCTTTTCCCGAATCGAATCCGTGTGATTGTACCATAATGCCACAAATCCATCCGAGTCATTCTCAACGAGTCCATAACAAATCATCATATTTTTTTTCCCAGAAACGCAGACGAGACTTTGCTCACCACCTGCTTGAGGTGTTGTCAAAATGAATCAGGAAATCAACCTGTAACAGTTTCCTACAATCAATCACTAACCCTAAAGCAACCAAAATTTAGCAAGTACGCTTTGCATACCATGCCGATTTTCTTCAACCACACGACGATCGACCTGACTGATCCAGAGTGTTGTTTCCCGCGTTCTGAATTCGAAAAGAATGAAGCCCGTATATGTAAGAAAGGCGCAGGCGCAATACGTTATTTCAAGGATAAGCCTATAGCACACGGGCGTAGATCACGAATGGTCAGCTTAAGTGACTATGTACAAAGATCTGAAAAGGCGAGTCAGCTACAGAAAGACACGCAGGCTAAACTGGAAGATTATCCAGTTGGTATTCGTCAAAGCCAAACTCATTTTCCACTGGCACCAACCCTTCTTGCTGCTGCAAGTAAGAAATCATCTTAGTAAGTTTATCATTTTAACACATAACCACATTCAGATTTGTTAAATACGACGTTTACCTGCTTGAGAAGCACACTCATGAGGTCCTCCTGGCCCAACTGATCAGGAAAGATGCTGTTTTGGAAGCCCATGTCGGGTAGTCTTTCAGTCTTGATTCTTAGAGAACTATCAGCATGTGATGGCGTGAGCTGCTGCCTGAAGTTTGTGCCGTTACCAAGACTGGTAGCAGCTGAGAAAGCTGCCTTATTAACGGATGTAGTCTGGATATGTCCATTCCTATGACCAGAGGCAAATCCCGGTTGAACTAAAACGGACGGTGCAACATCCAGACGGCCTTGAACATTCGAATGTTTAGGAGTTTCAAAGGTTGATCCAACATTTTGCAAGTCCCAATCGTTGGTTCTGTTCTGGTTGAGCTCATTGAACGCATCAAAGTTGGGTAGAAAGCCTCTGGATCCTTTCATTTCCGAGTTCACCTCTTCCTGGAGCATCCCTTTAGAGGTATAACTTGGGATTCCCGAGTTACTAGTGAGTGGAATTGAATTCCCAGATAACTCCATGCCCTGACTCCTTGAAAAGTCTACTACAGACGAGGGCTGGGAAAGGGACGTGTATGTCGGAGCATGAACATTATCCATTCCATACTGGCTAAAGACGGATCCGGGAATCGCCTGAGACAAACCAGGTTGCCCTACAGATGATGGAAGATTCAAGACCTGGTGACCACCAACTTCATTTAACATTTGTGTCCTCGACTGTGGTTGAACCAGCTGCGTGAGTAAAGAATTGCTTTGGCCCGACTGGGAGTGCACATTCATATGCATATTACCAAAGGGCTGTGCAGACTGGTGCAAAGCAGCAAGCTGTTTTGAATCCATATTCGTAGGGATGCCATGGAGTAGATTCACCTGCTTACCATTGTTATGGTGTTGCTGCCCATCTAGAAACCTGATGTTTGGATTATCGAAGCTGAAAATGTTGCACTGATCAACAATGGGAACAGATATACCAGATTTGTTGGTCACCCTACTAAGTGCTGCAGCTTGGATTGTTGCAAGACTTTGAGCTGGGATTTGACCTGAAGAAGCAAGAGCTTGAAGATCAAGGCCGTTGAGCGAACTTATTGAGCCAAAACCTGCATCCTGGGGTCCAAGAAACGAGTTCCCGAGTCCATTCTGGGGCTGTCCACTGAGCCTTCTAAGATAAAGACGATATTTCTGCATCATTCAATCGTCAAGTGTCAGAGGAATTATGAGGAAGCTCTGGTAAACGATTACTAAAAAATACGAAGTTCAGAGAGCAAAAAAGAAGCAAGGTTCTGATTTCAACTAACCTGAAGGTGGCTTGCAACATTCTCTCTAGTGAGGCCCGGGACGTTCATTAATTCCAAGATTTTCTTTGGTACAGCCTCTGTTTTAGTGGACAGAAACGAATACAAGTACATCAATCATCCGTGCAAAGAAACTAAATCATCGCAGAAACTTTCTCAATTAAAGTCCATTTAAACAAGAATATGTTTTCATATTGTTGAACTGCAACAACAGCCATGTTACAATAGTAATTGAGATCATTTAAGAGTTATCAATTAATTCACTAATGTAATTGTGATACTAGTCTTTCTTATGCCATGTTAATATATTTTATCTATTATGTAAATAATTTTTGTAAGATTAAATTAGACTAATTCCACAAATCTAGTAGCAAAGAACCACGAAACCAGAAACATCACAGCCAAAAGCTGCAAACGGAAAGGGCGTAGAGACATACTGTCGATCCCAAGTTGATTAACAGCGGTTACAAATTGCTGGTGCAGCTCAACAGACCAAACAACACGCGGTTTCTTCAATGTAGACGAATCATCCTTGTCATCACCATCATCCTCCTCCTCTTTCCTCTTTCTCGAACTTCTCCAATTCCCTTCGTTAGCTGAAGAAGAGTAATCTGCATCGTCCGTAGGCTTTTGCTGCCGATCTCCTTCTTCCACGCTTCCCGACTGTTCCATATCCTTTTCCCTCCGCTCATACTTCTTCTTACGAACCACATGCTGCCATATGTTCTTCAATGCCTCCATCCGAACCGGTTTTATCAGATAGTCACAAGCACCATGAGTGACACCCTTCATCACGACACTTTTGCTATCATCAGCCGACATCACTAAACAACCACAAACGATCAAGAATCAGAAAAAAAACTAGGTCAACTAACACGCCAATTACTAATTATAGATAAAAATGATAAAAGAAGCTTACTGATGACTGGTAGATCCATCTCCAATCCAACGTGCTCCAAAAGCTTAAAACCATCCATGTCTGGCATGTGGACATCACTTATAACAACATCGAATCCATCCTTGTTATCCCTAAGTAACTTCAACGCAACCTCAGCTCGACCGCATTTGGTAACTGAAACCTCAAAAGCAAGAGATCACTAACCTAAACAACCAACTAGCCTAGTGAAAGCTGAGTTAAAGAACAAGATTCCATAATATTGTTGGCTAAAAGGCAATGAAACAGCAAGCTCCACTACTTTTGGATTCCCTCACAAGATCTACAAATAAACTCTCTCTCTAGATTTCTGATTCCAAACATCTACTTCTTCTCTCTCTTAAACGAAAATCCCCTAATCAATCACACAATCAAACTCCAAATCTAAACTTAAACTGCTAGAAAAAACACCTAGTTCTGCTGTAAGATCTGTAATTCATCCACACTTATCAAAACGCATAGGTATTTGAGCTTTATAAGCAACATCTTAAACTACAAGAATCAAACATAACAAGCAAAAATCAATTAACAGTAATTCAAAAATAAACTCCAGCAGAACATGCTTGATTTCAGACAACTTTTACCTTCATAGCGGCAATTCCTCAGCATCTTTTCCAAGATCCTAAGACAAGTGGGGTCATCGTCGACGACGAGAACCCTCAAACCCGCCGGAAACTGGTCGGATACTGCATCGCCGGACTTCCAAGAAGCACTTGAACTAGTAACAGACATGGGATTGACTCCAAGATTCATCTTTTTTAGGCCAAATTCAACAAATCAACTCAATAATTCCAGGAAACTCACACAACCCGCATAAGATGTGAGCTGAAAATCACATGTTTCGAGCTATTTTAGCATAATTCATATGCACTCACTGACAATTCAAGCACCAATATAATAGAATAAAAAGGAAATAAAAGGGGTGTCTTCAAGATTGGATTTTGTTTACATATAAAGCGAACAAGTGAGAGAAGAGGAGCCTACGAAAACTCGCTGCTTTTTATATGTGTTTGTGTGCTGTGAGATTAAGGAATTGAACTTCTCTTTTCTTGATTTTGGGAATTTACTCCTTTTATTTGTTTTATACAAGAATATATTTTATATTTGGTATGATTGATCTTTATTTTTCCTGGTATTTTCATTTGATAGTGGGTCACTTTGTTGAGTGTGGATCCAGCTCACCTGTGAGCTTAACTAACCCCACGCCAGCCAAATATATTTAGATTAAAAATATTTATTTTCTGCCCTATTTGTAAAAAAATTATAATTCATGGTTGAAGCTAAAATTACAGAGTTAATATACAATTTAGTTACCATATATCAAAAGATTTGTTGACTTAATAAAGTATATATTTAAATACAATTTAGTCACCATAATAAAGCTAGTGATTTTCTTTCCTTGACAATTTAGAGTTAAATGCAAATTATTTATAATAAATCAATGGATTTTCTTGCCTTAAATCAAATTAGTTACCAAATTTAATCATGACCTATAAAGTTTTACTTTTTTACTTTTTCAAAAATTGGTTAAGTATGCATATATTAAGTTTGTGTTGGCCCTCAGACCACATCGGTCATTTTCACAACTAATCAATTTCATCCGTCTCCACAATTTTTTTATTATGACTGATAAAAAAAATTGTGAAGAATAGTGATAAATTAACATATATGTAAATGTATAATTGGGATAATTTTATGATTTTATATCATTTTCGAAAATTAAGGGATTTATCCAAATTAATTGAATTTTTATTTTACATAATTACCCTTCACATAAGTATAGAAGAGGATATGTTTTTTCAAAGTTTTGATTTATGATATTTCCTTATTATTATAAACAAAGTTGTCAAATAAAACGAAAGAATAAGCAATAGTTTCACATATGGTCAGCCCATCGGATTTCAGTTCGGCCCTACCAGAGTCGTGGGCAAATCGGACTGAAATTTTATCGGATTAGAAATTTTCAACCTTAACCCTCTAAATTTAGTAGGCTATCAGATCAGCCCGCAATTTCCAGACTAAATTGACAACCCTAATGCTAACTCAATTTTTTTTATTCTTCTTCTTACTTTTCTCTATTTTAAATAATTATACTTGCATAATTCAACAAATGATAATACGACGTTTACCTGCTTGAGAAGCACACTCATGAGGTCCTCCTGGCCCAACTGATCAGGAAAGAGGCTGTTTTGGAAGCCCATGTCGGGTAGTCTTTCAATCTTGATTCTTAGAGAACTATCAGCATGTGATGGCGTGAGCTGCTGCCTGAAGTTTGTGCAGTTGCCAAGACTGGTAGCAGCTGAGAAAGCTGCCTTATTAACGGATGTAGTCTGGATATGTCCATTCCTATGACCAGAGGCAAATCCCGGTTGAACTAAAACGGACGGTGCAACATCCAGACGGCCTTGAACATTCGAATGTTTAGGAGTTTCAAAGGTTGATCCAACATTTTGCAAGTCCCAATCGTTGGTTCTGTTCTGGTTGAGCTCATTGAACGCATCAAAGTTGGGTAGAAAGCCTCTGGATCCTTTCATTTCCGAGTTCACCTCTTCCTGGAGCATCCCTTTAGAGGTATAACTTGGGATTCCCGAGTTACTAGTGAGTGGAATTGAATTCCCAGATAACTCCATGCCCTGACTCCTTGAAAAGTCTACTACAGACGAGGGCTGGGAAAGGGACGTGTATGTCGGAGCATGAACATTATCCATTCCATACTGGCTAAAGACGGATCCGGGAATCGCCTGAGACAAACCAGGTTGCCCTACAGATGATGGAAGATTCAAGACCTGGTGACCACCAACTTCATTTAACATTTGTGTCCTCGACTGTGGTTGAACCAGCTGCGTGAGTAAAGAATTGCTTTGGCCCGACTGGGAGTGCACATTCATATGCATATTACCAAAGGGCTGTGCAGACTGGTGCAAAGCAGCAAGCTGTTTTGAATCCATATTCGTAGGGATGCCATGGAGTAGATTCACCTGCTTACCATTGTTATGGTGTTGCTGCCCATCTAGAAACCTGATGTTTGGATTATCGAAGCTGAAAATGTTGCACTGATCAACAATGGGAACAGATATACCAGATTTGTTGGTCACCCTACTAAGTGCTGCAGCTTGGATTGTTGCAAGACTTTGAGCTGGGATTTGACCTGAAGAAGCAAGAGCTTGAAGATCAAGGCCGTTGAGCGAACTTATTGAGCCAAAACCTGCATCCTGGGGTCCAAGAAACGAGTTCCCGAGTCCATTCTGGGGCTGTCCACTGAGCCTTCTAAGATAAAGACGATATTTCTGCATCATTCAATCGTCAAGTGTCAGAGGAATTATGAGGAAGCTCTGGTAAACGATTACTAAAAAATACGAAGTTCAGAGAGCAAAAAAGAAGCAAGGTTCTGATTTCAACTAACCTGAAGGTGGCTTGCAACATTCTCTCTAGTGAGGCCCGGGACGTTCATTAATTCCAAGATTTTCTTTGGTACAGCCTCTGTTTTAGTGGACAGAAACGAATACAAGTACATCAATCATCCGTGCAAAGAAACTAAATCATCGCAGAAACTTTCTCAATTAAAGTCCATTTAAACAAGAATATGTTTTCATATTGTTGAACTGCAACAACAGCCATGTTACAATAGTAATTGAGATCATTTAAGAGTTATCAATTAATTCACTAATGTAATTGTGATACTAGTCTTTCTTATGCCATGTTAATATATTTTATCTATTATGTAAATAATTTTTGTAAGATTAAATTAGACTAATTCCACAAATCTAGTAGCAAAGAACCACGAAACCAGAAACATCACAGCCAAAAGCTGCAAACGGAAAGGGCGTAGAGACATACTGTCGATCCCAAGTTGATTAACAGCGGTTACAAATTGCTGGTGCAGCTCAACAGACCAAACAACACGCGGTTTCTTCAATGTAGACGAATCATCCTTGTCATCACCATCATCCTCCTCCTCTTTCCTCTTTCTCGAACTTCTCCAATTCCCTTCGTTAGCTGAAGAAGAGTAATCTGCATCGTCCGTAGGCTTTTGCTGCCGATCTCCTTCTTCCACGCTTCCCGACTGTTCCATATCCTTTTCCCTCCGCTCATACTTCTTCTTACGAACCACATGCTGCCATATGTTCTTCAATGCCTCCATCCGAACCGGTTTTATCAGATAGTCACAAGCACCATGAGTGACACCCTTCATCACGACACTTTTGCTATCATCAGCCGACATCACTAAACAACCACAAACGATCAAGAATCAGAAAAAAAACTAGGTCAACTAACACGCCAATTACTAATTATAGATAAAAATGATAAAAGAAGCTTACTGATGACTGGTAGATCCATCTCCAATCCAACGTGCTCCAAAAGCTTAAAACCATCCATGTCTGGCATGTGGACATCACTTATAACAACATCGAATCCATCCTTGTTATCCCTAAGTAACTTCAACGCAACCTCAGCTCGACCGCATTTGGTAACTGAAACCTCAAAAGCAAGAGATCACTAACCTAAACAACCAACTAGCCTAGTGAAAGCTGAGTTAAAGAACAAGATTCCATAATATTGTTGGCTAAAAGGCAATGAAACAGCAAGCTCCACTACTTTTGGATTCCCTCACAAGATCTACAAATAAACTCTCTCTCTAGATTTCTGATTCCAAACATCTACTTCTTCTCTCTCTTAAACGAAAATCCCCTAATCAATCACACAATCAAACTCCAAATCTAAACTTAAACTGCTAGAAAAAACACCTAGTTCTGCTGTAAGATCTGTAATTCATCCACACTTATCAAAACGCATAGGTATTTGAGCTTTATAAGCAACATCTTAAACTACAAGAATCAAACATAACAAGCAAAAATCAATTAACAGTAATTCAAAAATAAACTCCAGCAGAACATGCTTGATTTCAGACAACTTTTACCTTCATAGCGGCAATTCCTCAGCATCTTTTCCAAGATCCTAAGACAAGTGGGGTCATCGTCGACGACGAGAACCCTCAAACCCGCCGGAAACTGGTCGGATACTGCATCGCCGGACTTCCAAGAAGCACTTGAACTAGTAACAGACATGGGATTGACTCCAAGATTCATCTTTTTTAGGCCAAATTCAACAAATCAACTCAATAATTCCAGGAAACTCACACAACCCGCATAAGATGTGAGCTGAAAATCACATGTTTCGAGCTATTTTAGCATAATTCATATGCACTCACTGACAATTCAAGCACCAATATAATAGAATAAAAAGGAAATAAAAGGGGTGTCTTCAAGATTGGATTTTGTTTATGTATAAAGCGAACAAGTGAGAGAAGAGGAGCCTACGAAAACTCGCTGCCTTTTATATGTGTTTGTGTGCTGTGAGGATTGAGGAATTGAACTTCTCTTTTCTTGATTTTGGGAATTTACTCCTTTTATTTGTTTTATACAAGAATATATATTTTATATTTGCTATGATTGATCTTTATTTTTCCTGGTATTTTCATTCGATAGTGGGTCACTTCGTTGAGTGTGGATCCAGCTCACCTGTGAGCTTAAACTAACCCCACGCCAGCCAAATATATTTAGACTAAATAATATTTATTTTCTGCCATATTTGTAAAAAAAATTATAATTTCATGGTTGAAGCTACAATTCAGTTACCATATATAAAAAGATTTTTTGACTTAATAAAGTATATATTTAAATACAATTTAGTCACCATAATAAAGCTAGAGATTTTCTTTCCTTGGCAATTTAGAGTTAAATGCAAATTATTCATAATAAATAAATGGATTTTCTTGCCTTAAATCAAATTAGTTACCAAAATTAAATCATGACCTATAAAGTTTTACTTTTTTACTTTTTCAAAAATTAGTTAAGTATGCATACATTTGTTTGTGTTGGCCCTCAGACCACATCGGTCATTTTCACAACTAATCAATTTTATCCGTCTCCAAACTCATACATTTTTATTATTATAACTAATAAAAAAATTGTGAAGAATAGTGATAAATTAACATATATGTAAATGAATAATTGGGATGATTTTATCATTTTATATTATTTTCAAAAATTAAGGGATTTACCCAAATTAATTGAAATTTTATTTTATACAATTACCCTTCACTAAGGAAGAGGATATGTTCCAATTTCAAAGTTTTGATTTATGATATTTCCTTATCGTTATAAACAAAGTTGCTGAATAAATCGAAAGAATAAGCAATAGTTTCACATAGGGCCAGCCCATTGAATTTCGGTCGGCCATACTCGAGTTGTGAGCTAATCGGGATTACATTTTATTGAGTTAGAAATTTTCAACCATAACTCTCTAAATTTAGTAAGCTATTCAGATCAGCCCACAATTTTTAGATTGAATTGACAACCCTAATGCTAACTCTAATTTATTTATTTATATTATTCTTCTTACCTTTCTCTATTTTAAATAATTATACTTGCATAATTCAACAAATGATAATATAGTTAATATGCATATCAACATGAAAATCATGACAAGAGCTTTAAATTGATATATAATTTATAAAAAATGAATTTAAAATTAAAGAGTTATTCTCATTTAGAATTTGAAGTTGGTTTTGAAATAAATTTTTAAATTAATTTGTAAAAAAATTATCCCAAAAAAAATCCACAATCGTCAAAGGCATTTGATTTTGGTTAATCGTGTATGTAGCGTCAAAGCTAACAACATTGTGAACATACATTTTCGAATTTGAGCCATTGTTCGACTCATTTGCAGCGTCCGCAAACGATGTTCATCTTCATCATCAGATCCATATAACTCATACAAAATATGATCATTGTTCGTCATGGATGTTTCTCCATTAGTTTAATTACTTGTCTCATTAACAATTTTGGCATCCATCCTAGTCTTAATAAGTTTGATTGGTTAAGCAACTAAAGTCCAAATGAGAATGGATTGAGAAATATCTCAATTTAATTCGGAATTAATGTATAAATCATAATATGCTTATTTTTCTTAGAAAATAAGACACTTTCGTATTCAATCACAAATAAAGTTAGTTGATTATTTATATAAGGGAACATTGTCATTTAAATCATAACTTTATGTTGACTTCTGGTCAACCCCATAACTCTTGAAACTGGAACATAAAATCATAACTTTTGACATTTTCTCTATTATCACACAGATCAAAATTCCGGTGAAATTGGTGGTGACGTGTCAGCCGGAATTTTCGACGTGGACAAAACGTTCGTTCTTCAAAACGATGTCGATGAGATAATTGTCATTTAAATCATAACTTCTCGTTGAATTACGGCTAACACATCACCACCAATTTCACCGAAAATTTGATCTGTAGGATGATTGAGAAAATGTCAAAAGTTATGATTTTATATTCCATTTTCAAAAGTTATAGGATTGACCAGAAGTAACGAAAAGTTATGATTTAAATGGCAACTATCCCTTTATATAATTAGTATAATTTTTTGAGATATTGTAGTATCTATAGAATAATTGTTTTTAACAAAATGAAAGACATAATAAGCTCAAGGTCACAGTTTCTCTTTTTGCATCTTGTGGTACATACTTTTTAAAGTGATGACATACCATAGAAGAAGAAAAAAATCCCCAATAACCAGATTTGCAGAAAGAGGAAACAATACATGCAGGTATAAAAATATTTAATTATGCTCTAGGTTGAATTATTTAAATGAGAGTTGCCAAGTTAACAAGTGGCTATTGAGGTGTTAAGCACATGGTATAATGTACTAATGAGATTTGCTAGCAAAAATGTTGCAATTTAATTTGCATGACATGTGCATTTATTGTCCACCCTGGTGGTAGGGAGGGTAAAGTTGCCCACTACATTATTTTATTCCAATTTTCTTGGATCTTTACTAATATTCAATTATAATATTATTTGGGTAATCATTTTCATGTCAAGAAACCAAGTTTAGATGATCATAAGTTTGTATTAACTTAATTTGACCCTCTCTTTTTTCTCTAATTAAGGTCAAGATTATAAGTCCAAAATTGAATTTATAGTGAAAAACTTATTGTAATTGAATATAAACTAGAGAAAGAGAAGCTAATAGTTAGAATGTGAGATTTTTAATAACATTCAAGGACTCAAATCCTAACTAATAAAATGATCAAATATATAATGTAAGGCAATGGCGGATGTAGGGGGCGGCCGACCCTCCGACAACAAATTTTTCTTTAGGGTCGCCGTAAAACCGCCATAGTCGCCCCTCCGTTCGAATGACCTGATCTGTATGAGAGAAACCGAGAAAGAGATGTGTGTTGTGTGAGCGTTAGAGAAAGAGAGAGATGGACGTGTTGTAGGAAGAAACAAAAGATTTAAACGTATTGGAGATTATATTTAATTTTTTATCGTTTTATTTCGCCCACTTCATTTTTTGCTTCTGAATCCGCCACTGATGTAAGTAAAAAAGTAGTATTCACATTATAATCCGGCTTAATATGTAACATATGTAATCAAATTCACCTCCACATAACTTTACCTTAATTAAAAAACAGAATAGATTTTAAGGCTTTATAATAATAAAAGTATCATCGAGCTTGATTTTTCTTATTTTTTTTAATCACTAAAAATTAAACAAATGCAAGTAAATATGCACGACCTTTTATAGTACATTACGGCGACGTTCCAGGCAGTTTGTTAACTTATACCTTTGCAGCAAACTAGTGATCACTTTTTCTTTATTTTTTTATTAAATTTTTAATTTGCTTATATCATCTTATATATTTAGAAAACCCAGTGATAATTACTGGAATCCAGGACTAATAATTTCTGGATATGATATAAAATCACCCTGGTTAAGTTTCTCTTTGTCATCTAATTTTTTTGATAATAAATATATTTGTAACAAATAATCATGCCTTTTCATTCTTAATATAATCATTATTTTGTATACTATAATATAATATTATATTTTTTCATAATAATAGTAAACCATTCCAATACCAATAATATAGTTATATATATATATATAGATATTGTCTTATTTAAAAGCAATATCGTTTACAATTTCATAATTCCTCCCTAAATGACAAGTGTCCCTCATCATTACGAGCTTGAGAGTTTTTCTTTAGTACAAATCGATCTTTGTCTTTGTGTTTTGTCCTTATATGGGTATGGAATTGTTTTATATCATTGTATAACATTATCCAAAATTGTTTCACAATTTCACAAATTTTTGGGAAAATAATCCCATTTTATTAGGGTTTCATCTTCTTTTAGTAAAACCACTAATCATGTCACTTTCACTAGTGTTCGTGTTTTATTTGATCTCTCTCTCTCTCTCTCTCTCTCTCTCTCTCTCTCTCTCTCTCTCTGTTTGAGAAATAATAGTATTTTTAAATGAATTAAACTAAAATTTTGCAGCCCACAAATAAGTGATTTATGGTCAAAACCACTAATTAGTTGTTTGGCAATCTTTCATATTTGAATGGATTGAGACTTGTGAAATTTAGTTGGAAATGAGGTCATTTATAAAATATATCCATTTCACTCTTCTTGTTTTGTCAATTCACATTATATTGGGTTTTTCATAAATTAAAAAAAAAAGGTTCAATTTTAATCATATGGGTGACTTTTTAGAGTAAATTAATGAGAATGGTATTAAAAAATCTCTAAAATTATGTCCAAAAAAATTTAATTATGGTTGAATTCAATATAAAATTGAACTCATCTACACGTCTTAGTTTCATGCCATGCCCTAAACGCCTACAATTTTGGGCAAAATTGTCTTAGCTAGTGATCATCAAGAAAAGAACTTGTACCTTTTCTTTTATAAATTAACCATTTACTTTCTTTACCTTTTACTATATTAATCAACTCTTCGTTTTCAACCTTTAACGTAAGAAGACGGGTTGGCTTAGTATTAAAAAACAATAAATTGAAAGTTTTTCAAAGATGAGATGGTATGTAACGAAGTATTAATGCATAACTAAGACCAATAGATCACCATCTGATCATAAAAATGGAAGGCCAAGATTTGATTACGCCGAGTATCATTATGCAGTATCGTCAATGGCATATCATAAGGATATAACAGTAAAAAAATTAAAAAAAGCGTGTGATTAAGAATGGAAGTTTCGTATAATCAAGCCACTAAAATTTTGGAAGATTTAACTGCAAATCTCGTATTAAATAATCCACTTATCATAAAAAATGGAAATCATAGCTCCACTAAATCTATCAACCATAATTTTTTCAAAAATATCTCAAAATCTTAAATGACTGTGTATGATGATTATAGTGACAATTTATAATAATGTTATTGATTTGTTATGATGATTTGTAGTAAGCTATGTAATAATATGTAATGTGTAAAATTATTGTTGTACATGCGAATATCATTACTCTTATTTTTACCTTCATTATATTAAAATAATTATATCATCATATAACGTAATACACGTCATCATAATGCTTCCGAAAACAAAAAAAAATCTATCACAAAATATGTATATACCTTAATTATCGGTTTGTTACCAAATCTGCTGTATTAATTAAAGGGCAAATTGCCGGAAAAACCACAAAGTTTGGTCAAATTCTGGTCAATCCCGCAAGTTTCAAAATCAGCCGAT
>JAYDZE010344817.1:0-17833 GCA_034509125.1 Monilaria moniliformis
CCGCGAGAGCATCGTTAGAGCCGTTGTAACTAATCTACATCTCCTTGACCTAAGCATGCAGGTCTGTTTCCTGATTGGTGTTTATTATTCAAATTGATGCTAATTCTCAATGTGTCTGTATGTTTTGTGCTATTGCAACATATGCACATTTCTTGTTTTGCAATGATTGATGAATTTATAATACGAGCGTTTTTCCTGTTGTAATTCTTCTGAGGAATATAAGGAATTTAGATATTCCGTAATAACACTTTTAAACTAGAGGAAGAGAGATTAGTATGGCTTGAGGTACTGGAAATTTGATTAACTTGCATTCTTTTGTCAGCCTTCTATGTGGGAGCATCACCCGATTCCATGTTTCTGAATCACAGCCATAGTGTTCTCCTATTCTTGATATTGATGCTTATACTTTTGATCAGACTGAGGATATAATAACCAGTTTTGATGTGCCATTGCTTGGTGCAGGTTTCGTTGTTTAAAAGGCTGCTTGTTATGGTCAGGAACTTGAGGGCGGAATCTGACCGAATGCATGCTTTGGCATGTATTTGTCGTACTGCTCTTTGTGTAGATCTTTTTGCAAAGGAGAGCGTCCGTCGAGGTCAAAAACCTCTGGCAGGAACTGACATTGTCTCACTTTTCGAAGATGCTAGTGTAAAGGATGACCTCAACAGCGTCACTAGTAAAAGTTTGTTTAGAGAAGAATTAGTTGCCATGCTGGTAGAGAGCTGCTTCCAGCTGTCCTTGCCTTTACCTGAACAGAAGAGTTCGGGCATGGAGAGTAGGGTAATTGGTGCCTTAGCTTATGGAACTGGTTATGGTGCTTTAAATTGGACAGAACCAGCTCTCGAAGTCGTGGAAGTGTGCAGGCCATGTGTTAAATGGGATTGCGATGGCCGAACATACGCAATTGATTGCTATCTTAAATTGCTTGTCAGGCTTTGCCATATTTATGACACAAGAGGGGGTGTTAAAAGGGTCAAAGATGGGGCATCTCAAGATCAGATATTGAACGAGACAAGGTTGCAAAATTTGCAACGGGAACTTGTTAAAGATCTCTGCGAGGTTTGTTAATGTTTTCCTAGTTCCTTTAACATGATGTTGTGAAGTTTTATCTTTGAAAGCATATACTGAATCTGCATTCTAGTACCTTAAGATCCACCATTTTTTTTTTGCTATTATTCTTTCTAGAAGTTATCATCTGGTTTGTTCACCGTTTCTGCTGTATCACATTTACATCTCCCTCCCTCTTCTTTGTTCTTTTTACAAGCTTCTTTCTGGTAGATATTAAATGCATGTATATCCATTATTTCCCTAGTGTTGTTATAACTGATAGTATACTTAATTGAATTTTTTATGTAGCCCTTTACCTTTTACTACATTATCTCATCAAAAGAGTATCTTGTTGAATAACAATCGTGTATGGCAGGTAAACACACCTAGAGTATGCAGCCGTTTACTGTGGGCGATTTCAGAGCACATTGATTTGGAGGGATTGGACCCCCTTCTCGCTGATGATCCCGAGGACCCATTAAATATCATTATATCAAATATCCATAAAGTCCTCTTCAATATAGACTCATCTGCGAGTACAACAAACCGGCTTCAAGATGTTCAAGCAATTCTTCTGTGTGCTCAACGTTTGGGATCACGTAATGCTAGGGCTGGGCATTTGTTGACTAAAGAACTTGAAGACTTTAGGAGCAATCCAGCAGCTGATTCGGTCAATAAGCACCAGTGCCGTTTAATGATACAGAGAATTAAATATGTTCATAACCACTCCGATGACAAGTAAGACTTATGCTATTTATGTAACGAAAGAAAGTAGAATGCATGACTATTTTGAGAAAAGGAATTATGTTGAGGAAGTATAGATTTTGCAAAATACATATATGCCCTGTTATATTAATCTCTGTGTATTTTTAGTGAATTTTCGTGTCAATAGTTTGGGAGCATTTAATTACACACAGGACATCTATACACGTCTTGCTGGTGTTCAAACTATATAGAAAACACACAAGAAATTACTCAGTTAGACTTCTCCCAGTTGGCCAGTTGTCCCTTCATGTTGCATTCTTATTTATTTTATTCTTCATTGCCTAGGCTTAGTAAGGAGTGCTTCAGCTCTGAATGAAAACAAAGTTGCATTCTGGTATACTTATGGTGGTTTAACTTAAAACAAGTTGGCATCTTAGATCGCTAAGCTTGCTCTTCACTGCTTGTCCTTAGACCAGAGCTTTTCCAATGTTTATCAACACTAGTGGGTTTATCTTTTGCAGCCAACAACTGGTTGTTTCTCACATTCCGTACTTTTTTGGTTCTTACTCATTATGGAATCGTCATAAACCCGAAATGGGAATTCTGATAGTTGATTGGATTGGAGGAGAATCTGGCCTTGGGAGAGTCTATAATTTTGCAAATGGTTGAATAATTCAGGGTTGGGAGAGTTAATTTTCTCTTCTACCATTTTGTGTCCAGAATAATACAAGCAATAATTTTCTCTTCTACCATTTTGTGTCCAGAATAATACAAGCAATTCTTGATGGTAGAGATTGTTGAAGATGCTTGTCCAAAAGAATCCCTGAGTTTGAATCTGATTGTCTTTCTGTAATGAAGTTATTTTTCTGATTTGGTTGCCATATGTATTTGTGTTTCAGATGGGCTGGAGTTAGTGAAGCCAGAGGAGACTACCCATTTAGCAACCACAAGCTGACTGTTCAGTTCTATGATGCATCTGCAGCTCAGGACCGCAAACTTGAGGGATTAATCCATAAGGCTGTATTAGAACTTTGGAGACCTGATCCCAATGAATTAACTCAGCTGATGACAAAAGGAATTAACTCAAGTTTGATCAAAGTTCCTCCAAATGCGTTCACTTTGACTGGTAGCAGTGATCCGTGCTATGTTGAAGGTTATCACTTATCAGATCCAAATGATGGAAGGATTACTCTTCATTTGAAGGTTAGGCTTTCTCTTTTCAGCAAGCAACTTGTTGTGTTGCCTTATGTACAGCTGCAAGTCAACTCTTTCATTCTTGGACAGCTTAGGATTAGCACTAACTAATATTGTGCTCATTGGTACATTTTTATTTACTTTCTCTAAAATGAGCAGGCTTGTAACATCTGATAACTCCTAATTCATTTAGCACATATGCACTTAAAACTTTATTTTCTTAGTCCATTGTCCTGAAAATGTTCTCATAAATCCTTTTGAGTTTTGACAATTGCTCATTTGAAGTTGATTATAAAAGGACCTGATCAAACTAATAATTTGAATATTTCAGGTTTTAAACCTTACAGAGATTGAACAAAATCGGGTTGACATTCGGGTTGGACTATCTGGTGGGTTGTACTTCATGAATGGGTCTCCTCAAGCTGTGCGACAGTTGCGTGATCTTAATTCACAGGTTTGTTTGAATGAGTTGCGTTCTTGATAAGTGCTAGTTCAGAAGTCTACCCAAACATTAGTGAATTGGTTGATAATGGGTTTCTTTTTCCCCAGTAACATGTCTAAACGCTCATTGATGTTGTAAAAGAGCTAATGTTTCATATGTTCCATTTGAATCTTAGATAAGGACTTCTTCCAGCACATGAAGTGCAAAAATTGTTAGCGAGGAGATGGGTTTTCAAAACTAAAATCAATCTTCTTCAATTTGACCAATATATGTACATATATATTTTTAGTTGGTGGTGAGGTTTGTACTTAAAACATCTGAAAGGCCTTCATTTGCATTTGTATATTCAGGAGCCAGTATTATGCAGTGTAACTGTTGGTGTTTCACACTTTGAGCGATGTGCACTTTCCGTCCAAGTCCAGTACTACCCATTTTATGGTACCGGTGCTATGGGTGATTATGAAGGGGACTATCCTGAAGAAGATCCACAGATAGTTCGTCAGAAGAGGAATTTAAGGAATGAATTAAGGGGACCAGTGATCTTGAGATGCCAGCCATACAAAATTCCTCTGACTGAGCTTCTTTTGCCTCATAAAATATCTCCTGTTGAATATTTCCGCTTGTGGCCTAGTTTGCCTGCTATAGTGGAATGCACAGGTACATATACATATGAAGGAAGTGGTTTTAAGGCTACAGCTGCACAGCAATATGGGGAGTCTCCTTTCCTTAGTGGCTTGAAATCTCTCTCTTCCAAGCCTTTCCATAAAGTTTGCTCGCATATTATCCGGACAGTTGCTGGATTTCAGGTTGGTTTTAATTTTGCAACCACTATCACATCATTTTCAATCGAACGCCATTAATCATCTTCTTGTGTAAATATTTGCCTTTGACCATTCTCTTATAACAAGGCAGCATCAGCACATTTACTTATGTCGGTAAACTCTTTCTTACCCAGCTGTGCTACGCTGCTAAAACATGGTATGGAGGTTTCGTTGGCATGATGATCTTTGGTGCTAGTGAAGTGAGCAGAAATGTGGACCTTGGCGACGAGACGACCACCATGATATGCAAATTTGTGGTCCGAGCTTCAGATGCGTCCATCACCAAGGAGATTGGTTCCGATCTACAAGGCTGGATGGACGACCTGACAGATGGCACCGTTGAATACATGCCTGAAGATGAAGTGAAAGCAGCTGCAGCAGAGAGGCTGAGAACCTCACTGGAACGAATAGCATTGCTAAAAGCAGCACGCCCTCGCACAAAGCCTGGCGCTGAAGAAGAAGAGAAGGAGAAGGAGAAGGAGAAGGAGAAGGAGAAGGAAGAGGAGGCGTCAGACGAGGATGAAGAAACAGAGAATAAAGAAAACGGGGAGGAAGGTGGTAAGAAGAGCAAGGGACCTTCCACGCTGTTTACGCTAACTCCAGAGGAGGTCGAGCATCGCGCCCTTCAAGTCGCCGTGCTGCAGGAGTGGCATATGTTGTGCAAGGATAGAAGCACAAAAGTTAACTAGCTCTAGCTCATACTCATGCTCATCATCATTGCTCTTGGTTTTTTTCTCTTCCAACCTTTAATTTTGTGCACTATGTATGTGTGTGTTATTACTGTTGTATATGTAGCAATTAGTTCTATCAATTTTTTCTTTATTCTTTTTTGGACATGTTTGATTTCAGTGATCAAAAGTGACTATTTTTTCTTGTATTTTGTGATGTTAGTCCAATTCTCATTATGTCTTATTATTCAATTAACACAAGACATAAAAGCTAAACCACATGCATCAACTACTAAACCACATCTATCTGATCTGAACATCACTACTCGAACCAAGCATGTAAAATGCGTCATGCGTGGGCCATAGTCATACCTAACCAGAACCCGACCCGGTTTCCCAATTCGGATTACATTTTTGCTTTCTTCGCCTCTCTCTCTCTTCTCTCTACTGTTGGTCAATCCAAACTCGTATCTTCAACGCAGCCAACTCGTGTCGCAAATGCACTTCCTCAGCCTCCGAATATCAAGAAATGTAGAAATATGTGCGCAGCTTCGAATTCCGACACAATTCTGAAATCGACCGAGATTGCGAGCAAAAAGAAAGACGATTACGGCGAATTGAAGCGTTGGATGGATAAGAACGGACTACCGCCATGCAAATTTATGCTCAAGGAAAGGCCTTCTCACGATTCCAACTATCACTCCATTCATTATGTAGCTGCCAGTGAAGATCATCAGGTCAGCATTGTGCATTTACTCATTGTACGTATCTCAATTCTTCAATCAAATTGAATTTCTGCCTGTATTCGAAATTTCGAATTTAAAAAGGTTAATGAAAAATATTTCAAATTGCCGCTTGATTTGTTCAATGTAGCTCCTAGGTCAGCAGACTAACTTGTTGAGAGATTTGTTTTTAATTACCAGGAAGGTGGCGTAGCATTTTGTGTACCTAATTCATTGGTGGTGACGCTCGAGAGAGTTTTGGGATTGAGTTCTGTTTGGAATTTGAGTGGAAATTGGTATTTTGTTTCTTAAGCTGTCGAACTCCAAGTTAATGATAGGATTTACAAATTTTTTGATGTTTAGTCCACCCTTGATGTTTCTGCTTTTGCTTGCTAGTTTTGGCATGAACAACTGATCTTGCAATTGGTCTTTCGCCACTCCTTTCTTTTAAACATTTTTCATGCCCATGCCTTCTAATGTTATATTCCAAAAATAAAAGAGTGGAAGTTGTTCTAAGGGTTGAATACTCTTATTTGCTCATCAAGCTTATTTTTAAGTTGATTTGTTAACTAGAAGATTGTTTTGAATGACGCAGCTGAACTTCTAACCACGAACAAATTATCAGAGCTAGCCTGCTTGGCATTATATCTAATGTATGAGAAGAAGCAAGGTAAAAAGTCTTTCTGGTATCCATACATTAAAGAACTTGATCGCCTAAGAGGTCGAGGGCAGCTAGATATTGAATCGCCACTTTTATGGTCAGATGCTGAACTGGAGTACCTAATGGGCAGTCCAACAATGGTATCTAAAACTCTGCTTCCCGTTGCTTCAAGTTATTGAAACAAAACAACTGTTTGTTGTCTACCAAATGTTATCTGTGTGGAAAGTTCTAGTTTGCATGTTGTAATGATTCAGGCTGAAGTTTTGGGGAGGGCCAAACCGCCAAAGGAATAAAGAGAGACTACAATGTGCTTGACACTGTCTGGTTCATGGCTGGATCATTATTCCAGGCAAGGTTCTGTGACTCAGACACTAGTAAATATTTAATCATACATATTTCTGTTTTACTTGCATGGTACTATCTTTAATCTTGAATATTATTGACTTTTTCAGCAATATCCGTTTGATATTCCAACAGAGGGTTTCCCTTTTGAGATTTTCAAACAAGCTTTTGTTGCCATTCTATCATTTGCAGGTTCATTAACAAGTACTATACTGGAGCAATATATATAATTTATTTGAATGGCACAGGAGTGGGATCAACGAGCAACTCATTCGCATTACTGATTAAATGGGTGTAAGCGAGATGGGAATAAGGAAGGCACAACATGCATGAGACATAGCCTAATCTAATCCAGTGTGAAACATGCATCAGAAACTCAACTTAGTTCTCCACATTTCAGCAATGACTTTCTTTGGTTGTGGATTATCCTCTCCTCTGTCTCTCTGCCCAGATGTGAAATACAACCATCCATCCCAGAAACCGCCCAATGTAGTCTTCACGCGGTAAGGCAGCCTCCCCATCACACCCCATTGCTGCATTCAAAATGTCATACTTCAATTACTTTCACAAATATATATACTAGATTCTTTTAGAGCTCAATTTCATTTAATCATACCATTGTATCCAAATGAAATTGGAATATCTCTCCCACTAGGATCATCCTCTTAGTCACAGGGTGCTTCTCTGTCGTCCCTCCCATTATGATAATCGAGTTGTTCCAAATAATCCAAGATGACTCTATATGGGAGTTAGGTTTGGGCATAGGGCTCACAGCTTTCCACTTCATCTCACCATCAAGCATATATACATCCCCATAAACCACCTGAATCAAGAAGACACAAGAAAACTGTAAAACAAGATATCAATCTAGCTGCAACTTATAGCTTTACTCCGCTACCTCGTGCCTCCTTGAGCATTTGAATATGGGCGACCCCTGTTTAGGCATAAAATCGCCCTCTTGACCACCAATCACAAATAGATTATCACCAACAGCAACACAAGCCCTATTCACATATTGCAAGTTAGATAAAATTAATCTTCTCACAATCTCATGATTAAACTAAAGGGATATTAGGATTTAGGGTTTGGGCCTAAAACTTGCAGCTAAAAGGTAACCTTTTTACCTATGAGGTCCCCCTCGGAGTAGGGGTGTTTCCTTTCGCCATTCTTTCTCGATTGCTCTACCGTTCTTCACTGCAATACTCCAATGATCGGTTGCAGGTGTATGCCGATTCTCTTTGCTACCACCCATTACATGTAGTCTTCCCCTCCATATCTGAGTTGCTGGAGCATATCTAACCATCACTCCACCAAGTTATTGTTTTTCAGTTCAAAACAAATCAATCTTGATAAGGGAGCTAGTCATTCTAGTGTACCTAGGAGCTGGTAATGAGGGAAACCTCTTCCACTTCCTCGCCTTCGTGTCGAGGACAAAAGCAAGAGCCACGGGAGGAGCCGTGCACTGAGGGCCATGCTGCCCAGACACAATGTACACGTATCTTTTCCCATCACTCGCCACTCCCAAATGCGAATGCGCCATTTCTTGTGGTGTCTCGAATCGTTCAGTCCAATTTCTAGCCCTAAAATTGTAGACATCGACATGGGAATGCACCTACGACAACAAGCCATCAAAACAATAAGCAGAGCAAAATACACATTGATAGCCAGATGCTATATATTCAAAGAGTTTACATGATCTAGGGTTCCATATCCAGAGAAAACATATAGAAGATCCCCAATCTGAATCGCGGAACCATCCAAACGCGGCACAGGCGCTGAGGGCATTTGCTCCCATTCTAATTCTGGAGCTGCTAAATCAGCAAATGTACCTGTTAATTCCAGCTCAGGGACATTATTCCTCTGTAGTCATCAAATAAATCATTCATTCAGGCATTTCTACAAACAGGTACACCAAATACTTATTCATTCAGGCATTTCTACAAACAGGTAATACACAATACAAAAGAATGCATCTTTGCATCATCATTACTGCTGAAAATCTACCAATTGCAAAACTCAGCCAATCAATTCTATTATCTCTCTAAAAATGCTTAATTTTCAAGAGATGAAGAACCAACCTCCTGTTTTTCAGTATCTATTTTGGGTTTCGAAACCACCAAGATTTGATTTGTCTCCTGAGCCCAGTTCGACAGAAGCGGCCAGGAGGAATAAGAAGAAGGAGAAGAAGAGGAGGAGGAGGCCCAGAAGAAATCGACCGTTAAAGCGATCCCAATAAGGGAGAGAAGCATAAAAATGACAGTGGATTTAGTGGAAGTGCGTTTTCTGGCAGACAGCATATCGATTGAAGATCGAAGAAAGGCAATGAGAAGTTGATGGAGCAAGCAAAGTAGTAGTAAATTATAGTAAAGCAGATCATGATTGGAGATTGGGAAAAAGAGTGGGGCGCCAATGGTTTCCGCTGCTTTCTCACTGATTCAAACTTCACCGCCAAACCAAACCACCTGAGATTGAGACGGTTTTGTCTTGTGCCAACGTCTGTATTTTTTTAATTCTTTTTATTTTTTAAATTTTGTTTTTTCATGTCTCGTTTGTTTAAGAAATTTATTAGCAATTTGATTGGACAAAATTGTCGAATTTTTTAAATTTGTATAAGATGGTTTCCACACTTTAAAATCACAAGTATAAGTGACACTAGTTTGAATAAACTACTTGCTTACTCTATTTAGATCTTATAGGCGACCTTAAATAGATCTTATAGGCGACCTTTTAGGGCATGAGTAGTGGCGTACTCAAAGCATCCCATCGAGTGCTCAATAATCGAAGCACGGTGTTGAGCATGCCGCGTTTACACGCAAGAGGTGCATGAGCACGCCTACCGCGTCATTTGCTGTCGTCCAATCACGATGCACCTCATGTCATTTTCGTATTTGTAGACAATTAACCCTTTATTTTATTTGAATTTTGTCTAGTTTGTTTTACTAGTCTCATTTAAATATAATCTAGTATGTACTTATTTTATTTGTATAAATAATTCTTTATAAATTCATTTCATGATATTGATATGATATACTATGTCTTATATCTCAACCCCCAAAAAGTCAGAAATCTAATTGATCCAACTATAATTCATTCATTTATAATTCCATATAAATTTACATAGAAGAAAAAACAAATGGGCCAATGAAGCCCACACAAAGCCCAACCCAGACTCCTCGAAACGAAAAAACCTCCCATTTCCAAGCTGTAAATCTCCGACGACTGTTCCCCTCTTCCACTCCTCTGTTGGATCTTAGCATATCGATTTCGTTGTTCCAGGTGAGACCTATGTCCCTCGATCCGTGCTTCATTTCGAAGCTTTGAATTTGATTTTCATTACAGGTTGGCTTTGCTTGTGTTTTTCCGATCGAATATGTATCTAAACTCGATTGGAACTGTAAATTTGTGTGATTTTTTCTGCTTTTGAGTATGAGAGATGCGAATCTTACGTGCGCTTTGTACCTAGATTCGACTGCATGATGTATTTGCTAGTTTTGTTTTTCCGCCGCTTTTACTCTTTGGCAATGGTTATGGAGTAGGTTAGAATCGATGAGGATGGCGTTTGCTCGCGTAATCTGATTTTCGTTTTGTAATTTCTTCATAGCTCGGTTGTTGCATGGTAGCCTATGGACGAGAGTCCAGAGCGAATGTGACCTGCATTTTCAATTAGATTATTAGCTTGAAAATTATCGCTTTCATTTGGGCCATAAAAAGGGGATTTGTTTTCAATTAAGCTCCATTAGAATCCTGAACAGAAAGATGTGAAAATTTCCGCACAAGTAAGAGGATTTCACGTGCAATGAATGGATTAAGGTAATTAGGCTGCCTGCATTTATGGATTTAGAGGGGGTCTGAGTTTTTTTCTGCTCTCGATAATGGAATCATATTTAATATTTTACAAAAGCACTCACTTCGTCAAAGCATTTTGTGTTTTTTGGTTCATGGCTGTCTGGGTCAGTGGGTAGATGATTTATAACCGCTGGTGTTGATTGGGAATTAGTCCTTAGCTTTTGAGCTGGAAAACACCGTCTCATATCTAAGGCTGCTAGTTTCTTATTGAAATAGGCCTTGCATATATGATGAGGGAGTGACTGCCTATTTACTCAGGAGCTGAGGTCATTCTGAAGACAAGGAGTAGACAGATAGAAAAGTTAGTTGCTAGCAACAATGGTACCTTAGAGTCTCAAAGAGTGCAGATAAGATTCCCCTTTTTCATGCTCTCTAGGTTCAAGTATGGTGATTACAATGCAGTACCTTTATAAGGAATAATAAGCTGTAGGATAATAGTAGGAGACATCACTCTTCAAGATAGAATTAATATAATTAAGATAAAGAGATTACTGTTACCTATGGTCAGATGGAGATCCGGTGGCAACCACAAGCTACCTCCATCCTGGTTGGGACATTAAAGAATTTGTGTCATTAAATGTAAATTTATGACATATTTCATGAGACAAAGGCTATTCAATGCTTTGTGATATCACATGCTCCATGACGCCACTTTTATTTTAGACAATATTTAACCCTTCCAGACAGCTGCATGCATAAGAATAGGAAAGAAGAGGTAGTCAATGAATCACATTATGACGCATTGCATACAAACTGAATCTTAAGAGGCATATATGCTGAATATTTTTACAGCATACAGAATTGTGATTGTGAAATTACCTGTATCCATGTTTCATTTGGTATTTTACATCTCATTTTGGATTTAATTTTTGGCGAAATATGAAGCTCAATTATAAGCATCTCATGTTTATTTTCTAAACATTCTCCCATAAGAACCTTACTGAGGCTCCATACATCTCCATAAAAAAAACTGTATTATTTATGTTTATTATGTAAATGATGATGATTCCATCCAAAAACTCATCTTAATATCTAAGGGATGTAAAAATTCCTTCAAGTTGGGTGCCCCTCCTTCCCTCCTCTCTCAATACAGCTCATTTTCATTCATCTTTTATCTGTCGAGTGTTGTGCTTCATATACTAAGTGCCCGCCCTTGTTTTTCTTGAATGAGCAGGGTTCTCATTTACAATGTTTGGGGGTAGAGCAATTCACCGGTTGCTGAGAGAGAGACTTCAATCGAAAGTTGCTGTAAGAACTCTAGAATTTACTATTTATTTCTAATCTGTTGGGTTTATAACCACAAATCACTGAGGGGTATCACTTCAAACTTTCCTTCTCAGAGTTCTCCAGCTTTATCATCTCTTATTTCGAAGAAAGGGAATGAGGGTGCTGATTCTGCCACCGAAAGCTCCTTGAGGACATTGGCTCTCTTTGGAGCAGGTGTATCAGGACTTTTAAGTTTTGCGACAATTGCATCCTGTGATGAGGCAGAACATGGTTTGGAATCCCCTAACTACCCTTGGCCACATGCTGGCATCCTAAGTTCCTATGATCATGCCTCGTGAGTTTTTCATTTCCTTATCTAGTAATTACCATTATATTCTTTATTCATTGGAAAATCATCCATAGATTAAACTCAGATTTATCTATTTATGGTTTTGCTACAAGAGTTGCACTTCACAGAATTAGATCTCCTTGAGTACTAGTTTAAATAATATTGATGCACATCATGCACTGTAAAACTACTTCCTATGTCTCAATACTAAATTGACATACTGTGGCCATCTCAAACAGGATTCGCCGTGGTCACCAGGTTTACCAACAAGTTTGTGCATCCTGCCATTCCATGTCCTTGATTTCATATCGGGACTTGGTAGGTGTTGCATACACAGAGGAGGAAACTAAGGCTATGGCAGCTGAGATTGAGGTAGTTGATGGGCCTAATGATGAGGGGGAGATGTTTACTCGCCCTGGGAAACTGAGTGATCGGTTTCCTCAGCCATATGCAAATGAGTCAGCAGCTAGGTTTGCCAACGGAGGGGCCTATCCTCCAGATTTAAGTCTTATTACCAAAGTATTTCCTGGCTTTACATCAACTTAATATATTTGGAAATACTCTACTCTGTGTCTTGCATGGCTAATTGCAGATTTTTGCTCTCTTAGGCTCGTCATAATGGTCAAAACTATGTGTTTGCTCTTTTAACCGGATACCGTGATCCTCCTGCTGGTGTTTCAGTAAGTTTATATTCAAATTTTCTTTGCCTGTTTTAGCAGTACAACTGGCTTATGTGGCAATTCACTATAAACTTATTTGATGGATGATCTTAGTATTATAAAAATGCACCAGTCATTTAACTTAGTAAACTGGGAAAATAAGCCTGTGTATGAACCTACTGGTGTGAGCTGTTGTTTATTTAACTATTTATGCAAATCCATACGTCATAAAACATGATGTGGTCTTGCTAGAAAGTATGTATCTTAACAACTTTTCACATGACTGGTGTTTGCTTAAGCCAAATCCTATATAAGCTCATTATTATTTTGAGTCACTAATATAGCCTGTGGTTGTAGCTTAAGATTGAATGTATCAGATGTTTGGCACTTGTCCTCTGCAAATCCATTTTGTTGTCAGGATGAAGTCTTGCAGTACATTAAGTTCTCCCAAAATTGTGGCTGTAACTTATTCAACAATCTTAACCTCCGACTTCTGAGCCAAGTGGAATTCTATTTCATAACTGATAAATTCCTCATAGTGATGTTGCCTTTTCTTCAAGTAAATCCTGGTTGTTTGTATTTTGCACTTTGCTAACTCGATATTTCCTCTTTTAGATTCGTGAAGGGTTGCATTATAACCCTTACTTCCCTGGCGGTGCTATTGCCATGCCTAAAATGCTTAATGATGGTGCTGTTGAGTATGAAGATGGTACCCCTGCAACAGAAGCTCAGGTGATACACCCTCTAGGATGCATGGAGTTATCTTTGTATCCACACCTTTACATACGAAAAATATGTCAAACTTTGATACTTACATTCCCTGCTTGTCCTTTTAGATGGGGAAAGACGTGGTTTCATTCTTGACCTGGGCTGCAGAGCCTGAAATGGAAGAGAGAAAGCTGGTGAGTTAATTTATTGCACATATACTGTAGAAACGAAGATGATGAGTTTTCTCTCATCACCTTTTGACACATTCGCACCCTAAATCTTCTGCAGATGGGATTCAAGTGGATCTTTGTCCTGTCACTAGCGCTTCTTCAAGCAGGTTATTACAGGCGTATGAGGTGGTCTGTTCTTAAGTCGCGCAAGCTGGTGCTCGACGTTGTCAACTAAATTCCCTCCACTGCCCTTTTTTTGCACGGACACTGAACGCTCAATAATTATGATTTTCTTGCGCTGTCGTATGTGCTGCCTAAAACAGGCTGGCCATTTTTGGTAATGCACAATATATTTTTTTCTTATTTGGTGAAGAATAAGGAATTCGTACCTGAATGGTGATAGTTACTGCTCAGGTGCTCTGTATAATGCAGTTCAGCATTAATTTTTATCCATCTCTTTATGAAGATGAAGAGATTCTAATGTGATCTTTGCTTTCAGCATTACAGTACATTTTTTTAATTTCTTATTTCATATAATTTACAATTATATATGTAATTGATCAAAGATATTATTTAATAAAAAAATAATTCTTATTAAAAATTTGATTCAATTAAAAATACAATTGCTTATTACTAGTCACGTTTTTTAGGCGATCGATTGCTTTATCGTTTAGGGAAAACGCATTTATCATTTATGAGTTTCTAAGAATTTATATTGAATACCATGAAATATTTAGTTATTACATTGCATGTGAGAAAAGATTTCTGTAATTTTATCGGTTGATATTAAACAAAAATAGTATAACATGTTTGCAAGTTGATGAAGAAAATGTAAGACCCTTAGAAAAGGACGTAATACAGCTGCAAGAAATTTGCTTAATTTTATTATAGTAATAATATTTTTAAAGTATTAATTTTATTTGAAGAAGTATTACTGTCAACATGTTAGAACAACTTAATATGAAAGAAAATAGCAATGTCGGGATACATAACATAATAAATATAGTTATATGATAACTTTCATCTGACATCATAAATACATAAAAGAGAGTGTTGTGGAAGTGGTTATAAACATGATCCTTCGCGCACGCTTCATTGGTCGCGTCTCGTGTGTGTGCGGCGACGCTCGCCCTCGGGCATGTTCTGCGCGCTCACCTTTTTGCACAACTTCTTCTGCAACACGCTACGCGTGCAGCCCCGCAGCACTGTGACCTATTTCACGTGGGTGCACACGTAGTGTGGACGTGGCACACAATCGTTGTTGTTGGTCTAAGTAGTAACTATGATAAAGTCATCAATCAAAGCCGTGAAAGCAGCTGAAACGCAATCTAAACTAAGCAACCACGCGTCTCCGATCCAACAACACTGACAGGCTGACAGCTTGATGATTTGAGATGTTTAAGGATGTCGGAAAAATTCCGCCACGTATCTAGTTTCAGTTCAAGTGTTCCACTCTCTCTCCTCCTTTCTCTCTCCCACAATAAATTCCAAGCCCAACCATTCTCCTTTCCATTTGGCGGATAAGACATGATTTCGACAGATGATACATTATTCAACCTTTGTATTATGTTATAAGTCCTCAGCGAATCCTGCGTCGCCAAACTCTGAAACTATACTCTAACTAGTTACAACACGTGTCGATGAGTATGATGTTATACTTGAATCGCGATTGGTCCTATTAGATTGAAATAATTGTGCATGATTAAGTGAATAATGGAATCATTATCATAGCTCACACCTCAATACCATAAATCACAACCTCCCAAAACCATCCACCTATATTTATATGCAACATAGTTGAAATGAAAAACATTTAATTATTGATACAACGAGAAACTTAAGCTCTTTCGATCTTAAAATCTGTGGTGAATGCATCATTCAAATTTGAAATCCATAAAAAGCGAAAAAAATCAGCTTTTTTGATGTTGTCATGCTTTCACCAAAAAAAAAAAACAATTTATATATATATATATGTGTGTGTGTGTATGCATCTTGATTCAAACAAGTTTTCCTTCAAATAGCAAAAATCTCCTATAACACATTATTTGTTGAAATAATGATAGCATTGAAGATTCATTATGTTATTGTGATGCATAGGCATAGCAATAACTGGTGTTATCGAGTAGATTTCAAATCTTATATAAATGCAAAATCTTGAGTTCATACGTGTCCCCTCGTCTATGGCGTATCGACGCCATTCCTCCATTCCCTAACTGCCACCTCTCTCTCCTCTCTCTCTCTCTCTCTTTTCAAGCATCGCACATGTGTCACCAACCTAATTACTCTCATTTGTCGCTGCATTTTGAATAAATCTCACCTTTTTCAGATATCAATCAATTCCACGCCTTCATTCGCCGATTAATGCGATCTGAAACCTGATTCGTTCCATTTCTGGTGAATAATCATTATTCGAGAGACATGCTCAGATTCCGGCCGATCGCGCCTAAGCCTGCCGGAGGAGACAGGGCGGAAGAGCAGGAGGCGAGAACCAAAGCCGGAGCCGCCAAATCCGAGCGGAGGACTAAGAGGAAGTACGTTAGGGTTCGCGGCCGGCAAACTACGAAGATGAAACCTGTGGATCAGGAATCGCGATCGTATCCGCCGGAGAAATCAGGCATCGACGGCGGCGATAGATCGGCGGTGACTCTCCAGCTGCTGCCGGAGAGATCCGAGAGCGAGAATATCAGCTGCTGCTACAGTAGCACCACTCCGAAATTTCAGGGTTTGATGGATCCGGAACAGTACAGATCCGGCGACGAAGTTAGTTACAAAAGCCAAGCCGCCGTCGGCGCGACGGCGGCGACGTGGATCGTGGTGGAATGCGTGACGGATACGTGCGTGGAGGGGTTAGGGTATTCAGACGAGGAGATCGTGAAGAATCTGCAGGCCGACACGTGTCCGGGATTCTTATCCGATGGCGCAAACAACGTGGTGTGGGTGAACGACGCGTGTAGAAGGATGGGGGCAGAGAGCGGGGTGGTGGTGAGATTGGTGGTGAGGGAGAAGTTGCCCTGTTTTACCCCTTCGTTTGCATGCAGAGTGAGGATGGTTCAGCAGACAAAGCAGGGGCAGAAATGGAATAAAATAGTTGCGTGCGATGTGTGGAGGATGGAATGCGCTGCTGCTTTTGCATGGAAATTAGACGTCGAAACTGCTCTCGGTTTAGGAGTTTAGAGAGAGAAAACCAGCCACCAAGTAGCTTCTATCTCTATACAAATATCAGGTGATGAGAAGAAGAATTTTGTTTATTTTATGTATATATCTTTAAATAATTGGGAACTGCGTACAAGTTTAAAACTCTTTAAATGTGTATATCTTTCTTGATTTTCTTCATTTTTACACTTTAATTAGGAAACTATCAATGAAGTTTGAGTATTCTCTCTCTCTATAATTATATATGGATAGTTTCAAATAGTGTAGATAGTGTATTAATTCATTTTAATTTTATTTTAGTTTCAAAATTTATAATATTTGTGTGCATGATACTAGTTAAAGAACTACTAGTATTATTTTTGCACTTCACATAATTAATTAATGATTATACATCTGGAAATTAATAAATTATTATACCTCTGAAAATCGATTAATATTAATAAGTACACGACTAATTGTGGGCTAAGCACGAGGCCCTTGAAGTTCAAAGTTTGATGATGATCATGATGGGCAGTTTCACAAACCTGAGTAGGTATGGAGATTGATCGTCTCTTTAATGATCTAAACATCGGAGTTTAGGAATCCACAAATTCTTGCGTGGTACTTACCAAATGGCCATGCCTTGTTGAGTTAAATAGATTATATATATGCATAAAAGGTAGAAAGCGAGAGTATAGTATAGAATGAATTGTAAAGTTGGTGGGTGCAGAATGATGATGAATGCAGTGATGTGGATGAAAGTCGAGCTGGCCGATGCAGTTGAAACGATCACGATGAATTTTTGTGCCAAAGTGATATGTGCTTTGTGAGATCCTGCACTCCAATTCCTTTGAAATTCTTGGGGAAATTATAATTTTTTTCTCGTGAACCGTCGTCCGCCCCTGTCGAAATCAAACTGGTAGGTGATGCAAGTCAAATTATTCAATCTTTTCTCTAATGTTTCATGTTTATTTCTTGAGTTCTTTCACTCTTTTGAGTGCTTTCCATTGTTAGGAAGAAGTTTGGAGAAAAAAGGAGATGAAAAAGACCAAGAAAAATGCTGAATTTTGGGCAAATATGAGGTGCAGAAGGAATCACCCGGCCCGGGTGATAGAAGACCATTAACCACGCGGCCCGGGTGCTGAACAACAGCAATCCAGA